>JXCR01141031.1:79332-99690 GCA_002079205.1 Phalaenopsis hybrid cultivar
TGGGGGGGGGGTAGGATAGAGGTTGCCTCTGTTAAATTGGTTGTCTCAGATTCAGGGAAGAAAATCTTCAAGCCTCTGACCATGTATGATTATATTTTTGCCCCATCAAGGTATTATGAATAAAATGGTTATGATTTTGGCTACGTTTTAACCTTTTTTAGTGATAATGTAACTGACTTTGCTCAATTTAACTCTGACCTTGATTCCCAAACTTATCCTCAAATCGTACTTAAGTTTGATGAACCCGTTAAGGTAAGTGAAGAAGATATCAACAACACCAATTATAATGGCACCCGGAGTGAGGAGCCATTCCTTAAGCATCATGGAACAACACTAACCATCAATTTGGATCTCTTCAAAGAAGAAGAGCGGCAGAAAATGTACCTACAACATTACAAGAAGAAGAAGAAAAAACAGAGACAAACCTAAGGAATGAGAAAGTGTTACCCTCAAGGTTAGCTCCAGTGGATAAAGGAAAACAAATAGTAACTTAAGAAGAGCTACCTCTTCCTCTGCCAGTGGAAGAACCACATAGTCAAGTAAAGATCATAGGGTTACATAAAGTGGATAATAAATTTCTGGCCATCTTAAGAATTTGCCAGCCAAACTAAGCATCTACGATGCTCTGATTATGTCAAAGGAGATGAGAGAGTCTCTAGTTACAGCCTTGCTTGACCCACAGATTTGCTTGGCTCAGTTTGGTAGCACATCCTTCGATGAAGTTTGCTCATTAAGAAAATATCCTTGGATAAGTTTCAAAGATGAAGACTTGTTGATTGGTACCACCGACCTCAAACGACCGCTCTATGTCTCCGTTAACATCGGCAGATTCGTGTTGTCCAGAGTTTTAGTGGATCCGGGAGCATCACTTAACTTAATGAGTCTACGGAAATTCGCATATTTTGATATTGAAGCTCAAAAGCTTACAACAAATAAAATGATGTTAAGAGGATTCAACAACAAGGGAGAAAGAGCCCTTGGATCAATTACATTGCTTATGAAAGTTGGGGAATTATTAACAACCGTAAAATTCCATATCATTGATGCCAAGATCTCTTTCAATTCTCTACTTGGTCGACTATAGATTCATGAGAACAATATGGTTCTATCATCTCTAAATTAGTGAATTAAGTATTATAAGGAAGGACAAGAACATTGCATTAAAGGAGATTTACAACCATTTTTAGTTCATAAAGTTGCAATTCATAAAGACACTGCCTACTACGCACCTTCAAAGAAAACTGTCTTCTCTCATGAGGTGATGATAAATAAAAATGAAGATTCAAAAGGATCATGAGAGCAAAGCCATTCAGCTCCGCTTTGGCAATCCTCAGCCACTCTTTTGCAACAAGTTGTTGGGGGTTCTTTTAGTTCGAGCACTCGAGGTCGAGGCCGAGGACGTGGACGGAGAAGAACCAATACATTTATTGGATGGACTAAGCCAACTGTCAACATTGATGATGAAAAAAGCTCTGAGGAGGAAATGATGACGATAAAACAGAAGAAACCATAGTATGAGATATCCTTGGGAGATGAGGAGAAAAGTGGATATGAGTCGATGTATGACTGGATAAACCACCATGTGAATGTCATGACCCTTACTCTGATTCTTCCTCAAAATGTTGAGAGTTTAGAGGTCAAAGAAGTATGTAGCATTGGTTCAAAGCCGATCAATTTTTACCATGCTTCTACTTCTACTAATCTTGAAAACCATGTAAATTTGGATGAGGATTTTAATGAATTAATGGAATTACATTTTGGTTACTTTTCTCCTTGTGTACAAAAGTTAAGTCAACACGGATATTTGCCAAAAGAAATGCCAAAATATAAGTTACAAATTTTTTAAAAATTGTGGAATGTTAAAAGTCAAACTCCCAACTCGAAAGTGGTTCTCGAATGTGGTGTTGTAGGACGAGTCAATGATTCTAAATTTTGTGTGGTTGTTATATGCGGATCAGAAGAGGATTACCTTGATGTTGAGAATGACTCTCAAGATCAGTTAATAGAAGATGCCCCACTAGAATTTGAGGAAGAAATTCAGTCAACTGTTGATGAATTGAAGGAAATTAACCTCAGAACTGAGGAGCAGTCCCAACTTACATTTATAAGTTCCTTACTGAATGATGAAGAATCCACAGAGCTGATAAAGTTATTATAAAAATTTTATGAATGCTTTGCATGGAGTTATGATGAAATGCTAGGGCTATCAACAGAAGTTGCAGTACAGAAGCTCAAGGTGGGCAAAGATATGAACCCAGTATAATAAGCTCCTAGAAGAATGCGCCTCGAGATAGAGCAATAAGTCATCGTTGATGTAAAGAAGTTAATAGATGCTAAATTTACAAGAGAAGAACAATACCCTACTTGGTTAGCCAATATTGTACCATTTAAGAAGTAAAATGGACAAATCCATGTATGCATCAATTTCAGAGATCTAAATAAAGCTTGTCCAAAAGATGAATTTCCACTATCGATACCAGAATAAATGGTGGACATCACATCGACACATGAGATTTTCTCCGTCATTGATAGATCATTAAGATATAACCAAATAAAAATGGCTCCAGAAGATGCAGCACTTATAGCCTTTAGAACACCGATTGGGATCTTTTGCTACACAGTGATGCCATTCAGGTTAAAGAATGTCTGAGCAACATATCAACGCGCAATGATGAAGATCTTTGACGACCTCATTCACAACCAAGTGGAGTGTTATGTGGATGATTTGGAAGTAAATAGAAAATAGATCATTTGTATGATTTGCGGATCATGTTCAAATGATTATGAAAATATAATCTCAAGAAGAATCCCTTAAAGTGTGCCTTCGACATCACCTCCGGGAAATTTCTAGGATTCTTTGTTCATCATCGGGTAATCAAGATCGACCCGAATAAAATTCAAGCTATTTTGGAAATGACACCTCCCAAAACCTTGAAACAACTAAGCTCTATCCAAGGAAAATTTGCATATTTGAGACACTTTATTTCAAATCTCTTAGGTAGGTGTCAGCCCTTCTCGGCAGTAATTAAAAAGGACATCAAATTCATTTGGGAGGAGAAATGTCAGTGGGCCTTTGAGGATGTTAAAAAAATACTTAATGACACCACCTATTTTGGCTGCCACTATCCCTGAAAAATAGTTTGTACTTTATACAGTGGCCTTAAACAACTCTCTCATAACCCTGCTAGCTCAGGTCAATGATGAGAGTAAGGAAGATGCGCTCTACTGCTTGAGTCGCCTTCAAATACCAATGGAAGTAAAGTATACACATTTTGAGTTGCATTGCCTAACCTTAATTTTTTCCGCCCAAAAGCTTAAGCATTGCATGCTTTCTCCTAAATTTACCCTTATTTCGAAAGTTAATCCATTACAATATTTGATGACCCGACCAACACTTTCAGAACGTCTAACAAGATGGTCAATGATTTTATTGCAATTTGATACAACTTTTGTTCCCCACCTCCAATTAGGTCTCCACTCAATGATGAATTGCTAGATGAGTAGATACTACATGTAGAACCGTCTAGTGCTAGAAATTGGGAACTGTACTTTGATGGAGCTTCATCAGCCAAAAAAGTCAAGGGATCAGGAATGGTTATACCGGGCAAAGTAGGGATTGGTTTAATTTTCATCATGCGAGGTATACGGAGATTTTTCTATCACCTAACAGAGTCATGCACCAACAATGAAGCAGAATATGAAGCTCTGATTACTTGATTGGAGTTGACAATCTCAATCATATAATAGACATTGAAGTTTATACGGACTCACAACTCATCATTCAATAAGTTGCCAGACAATAGAAGAATTTAAAACCAAAACTAGCAGAATAACGTTGGTATGAAATGAAGCTACATTAATAGATCCCTATTATGACTCTTTATCAGATTCTTTAAGGTGATAATGCTAATATCGATACTTTATCAAAACTTGATAAAGAATTGGTGTGTCCCCAAAGGATTCTATTAACATTACAGTACAAGGAAGATGAGTTTTGTCTCAGATCGACCTCTACAATTTCTATAAACTCAGAAAAGAGGAAGAAACGATGATTGCAGTTGCTGAAATTAACGAAGACTGGCGTAAGTCATTCGTAGAATATTTGCAAAATGGAAAGCTACCGGAAGACAAGTTTGAGGCATACCAATTCACAAGAAGATCTATGTCATATGCTCTAGTAGTTGATGTCCTCTATAGAAGATTATTCAATCAAATGTGCCTGCAATGTCTAAGCAGAGTAGAAGCATAGAATATTGTTAAAGTACATGCTAGATTGTGTGGAGCTTACAAGTCGGGGCCAAAAATGAAAATGAAGATCAAAAGACTCGGACATTATTTGTTAGCAATGATGTTCGATTGCATGGATACAGCTAGAAGGTGTCAACTTTGTCTAGTGCATGGGGTGGTCTTACACCAACCTCTGAATGTGTTACACCCAATTGTTGCCTCGTGGCCAGTCAAGTGTTGGGGTATAGACATAATAGGTCTGATAGACCCTCCATCCTCTAAGGTACATAGATTTATTCTTACCACTATGAATTACTTCTCCAAGTGGGTAGAGGCAGTGTCGTTACGAGAGGTTACAACGCAGTACGTCCTTTAATTTCTTAAGGTCAAATAGTATACCATTTCAGAGTTCCATGCAGAGTGATTTTCAATGATGGGACAGACTTCAAAAGCACAAAAATGAGTAACTTTGTCAAGCAGTAAGGGATAAATTGGAGATACTCTACAATCTACTATCCCAAGGCAAACAAATTGGTCGAGGCCTTCAAAAAAGCACTGGTACAGTATTTAAAGAAAACATTCCACAAAAATAAAATAGATTGACATAATAAACTGTTAGAGGTTTGCGGGCCTACCGGACGATGTTCAGGACTCCCAATCAATGTACACCTTATGTGCTTGTTTACGGGTCTGAGGTCGTACTGCCATTGGAAGTTCAGACACCGTCTCTCTTAGTCACTATTGTCAACCAAATTATAATAGAAGAAAATGCAAAGCTTAGACTTGAAGAACTGGAAAGTCTCGAGGGAAAACAATTAGAAGCACCATAGAATTTGGAGCTTTACCAAGTAAGAATGGTACAAGCTCATGACAAATTGGTTCGCCCGATGATGTTTAAAGTGGGTGACTTCATTCTTATTCTCAAATGTACTATTCTTTCACATCACAAGATAGGTGGAAAATTTGAACCAACTTTGGAGGGACCATTTGTCATATAAAAGGTCCATTCAAGAGGAGCCTACCACCTAGTGGATTTTTTAGGGGAGAGACTTATGCTGGAGATTATTGAAGGATATTTGAAGACATACTATACAACTTGATGCTACTTGAAATTTACTTTTTGAGACTTCGATCGTTCTGGGGTTATTTATTTGGTCAAGCATCTATGATTGGGTCTAAAATTTTGTAATAAAATTAACCTCAATAAAATGAAAACTTTTGAAGTTGCATATTTTGACTTTCTCTTTTTTGCTTTTAATTTTAAAAATATACTAAATTAAATTAAATAGAAAAACATCAATGAAATAATCTTTGCACCCATGTAAACAAAAATTCTGTCAAATAAATGTTTGGCTTTGTTCATGTTCCTCCTAAATTTCAGCGCACTGAGGTTTTTGTTGTTGTATGCAGAAAAAATGCCAGGACATAAGGTGAATTTTGCTTTCAAGGATGGCTGGGATCTCGCACTTAAAAAGGAAAGGGAACCTCAAGGTCGATGTGAACTATGAGGGTCCTCTGATGGACATAGTCAGCCTTCAACAGAAATAAGAGCTACCAACACTGTTAAAGATCAGCACTATAGATGATTCCTCGCTAAGGAGGAAGAAAGTGATAATTCAGCAAAGTCCAATGGAAGGGACTAGTTGCCTACCGTATATGAGAACTTCGTCAACAGGATATCTAGTCATTACTGATGATGAGAGACTGCCAGATGCATAGTTAAGAAGAACTCCATGCAGAAGTTATAATAACCGAAAACACAAAGCTTTCTTATGTGAAGAAAGAAGACACCTAAAAGAGGCAGAAAACTTAGTTACCCTAATTCCTTAGGGGAAAATCTATGATCCTTTCATGAGGAAGACTTCCTCTAGTTTGCTTTCCAGAGAGGATGAGTCTGATTCTGCTACAGATTCGACGTTACCGAAAATTACAGATGAGCTTTGTGCGGGTTGCTCGACGTGCAACGCAAAGATCCCTAGACAGATATCGGACACATGAACATTAGTAGAATTCCAAAAATGTAACATGCTCTATTTAGAATGTTACAACACTCTAAAGGAGTACTCATCTAATGATAGTGGATTTTAGACAACTAGCTAGTCAGTTGGTGAATCATACATCCCATTGGATACAAAGGCAATGCAGAAATGGATTCCTACAGATGTTGAAATGAGGAGCGGCACTGATAGTCACAAATGATTACCATGGAAGAATTTGACAAGATGAGTAAAGTAAACAAAAGAGAGTTTGAATTCTATGAATAAGTTCAAGAAAAATTGGTCAATATATTGGAAGGCTGATACACCTAAAATTAATAGTGTTTTTAGACACATTTTTATACCTATTTTTGAGATAATGTGCTTTAATGGAAGGTATTTTTTTTTTCTTACAGATACAGGTAAAAAAGATGAAAAATTCTTAAAGGAGTGAAAAAGGATCAAATTTGAAGCAAAAGGTGAAAAATAAGCAAATGAGTTTTGGCACCTAAGCGCCAGATCCGATTAAATAGAGAAGGCATCGCCTAAGCGCCAGAGGTCATGCGCTTAAGTGTCAGTGGCAGTTACTAGAAGAGTAAAGTTGGTTTTTGTGAATTTTGAATAGGTCTTTGAGGCACCCATTGGCTTAATTGGTGGTTCTAACCATCATGGACGAAAAATATCACGAAAGGATCATCTCTTGGGGAAATACATCGAATCTAGATATATTTTGAAGAGTTTCCAAGGCACCTCTTGGAAAACTATAAAAGAAAGAGGAGAGGACTTTGAAAAGAGCCTTGAAAGTATTGGAGAGTTTTGAAAGTTATCATTTGGGGAGTTAGTTCGGAGAGATTTTCAGGCACCAATTTTACTTTTATTTTATTCTTTTTTTTATTTTATATTAAGTGATTGTAAAGAGAATAGATTTAAAGGAACTTCAAGAGGTTGGTGGAGAACTTGAGATAAGTTTTTATCTTTTTATTTTTTGAGACTACTTTTGGTTTTAATTGAGACTTGTTGTTAGCTTGAAAATGATTTCTACTTTTAAAGTAAAGTGTGGTTTTATTTTCTCCATGAATTCTGAGTAGTTTTCTTTATCTTTCTTCTTCAAGTGATAAGTAATAAAGTTTTTGATGGAAATTATGGAGAGTATTGATATTTAATTTTGGAATAAGTTATGATGATTTAAATCTATGCACTTCATTTACTTCTTGATTTGGCCAATCTAGATGTTAAATTTTATTTTGAGAACATGTAGGAACCGGGCAGGTATTGTCTCAGTCAACAATTGAGAAGAATCACATGAGGTTGTATGAATGAGAATGTAGTTCATATGATTAAGTGCAAATAAATAGGAAAATATTCATTAAAGCATGTAGAGTTAGAGGACTTTAAAGTTACAGGTTAAAGCCCCCAACATGGTTTATTGTTTTAGGTTCTGATACGAGATGTTAGGCCCCGGGTGGAGGGAATCTAGAGAACTCTAGAGGTAGAGCTAGTATCTTCCCTGTCTAGCCAGTCTTCAGAACTATTAAAACTTTAAATTAGTTAATGTTCTTTATAGCAACCCTAGTAAGGGTAAAGAATATTATTTCTCCTATTTGGCACAACACAATTTGCATACTTCCACAATAGAATTCCTATACTTATTACTGATGCATGATAACAAGAAAGATATTTTTCTTATTAAGTGCTTTTCATCTACAAAACTTTAGTTATCTTTTTAAGTTGTTACTATTTTGTCAAAATATCAAAAATACCAAAAAAAATTAAATTTTTACTACTGTAAAATATATTCACTTTAAGTAATTATATTTTTAAAAATAGAAAGTTTTCTAAAAATGCATATTTTGTAAATTCCCTGTGGATTCGATATTCAGGTCTTAATAAAAAAGTCCTATATTAGTTGATAACGATACGTATACTTGCGTAGTATCCCAATATATATATAAATTAAAAGTTAAATTCTTATTTTTCTTCGGGATCAAGTTTTTGTTTTTATCGTAAAGTAGGGAAGTGTAAGTGAAATATAATTTGAATTATTATTGTACTTTGAATATTAACAGTATCAAGAGGGATCAAGTTTTTGTCGCCGTTGCCAGGGAATTGAAAGCAAAATTTCTATTTTTATAAAGTCTTATTTAAACTTTAAGTTATTTTATTTTTTTATTTTGTTTTGTTTATTTTATTTTGTGATATTGTATGCGTAGTTCAAGTTTTGAAGGACTAGTGGCCTATGATTCTGAATTAGAAAGAACTATTAGAAAAATCAGAGAAACCAAAAAAATTATAAATTTTAAAAAATCCAAACAAGTTATAGAAATGGCAGACCAAAGTAATCAAAATGTTGAAATTCATCAAGAGTTTAAACCTTTAAGAGATTATGCCAACCCTACTGTTAATGAACTTCATTGTAGTATTCAAAAACCTACTGTAGTGGCTAATTCATTCGAGCTTAAACCTGTTATTATCCAAATGGTATCAAATAATTAGTTTGGGGGATCACCAACTGAAGATCTAAATTTGCATCTTGTCAATTTTCTAGAATTATGTGCTACATTGAAATATGATGGTGTATCAGATGATGTCATAAGACCTAGGTTATTTCCTTTCTCAATAAGGGATAAAACTAAGATGTGGTTGAATTCTTTAGCACCTGGATCTATCAAAACTTGGGGTGATTTAGCACAAAAATTCCTTCCTAAATATTTTCTACCGTCTGCGAAGCTTAGAAATGATATTACATCTTTTAATCAGTTTGAATGAGAATCTATTTATGAAGCATGGGAAAGATTTAATAAGCTCTTAAGAAAGTGTCCACACCATGATATACCAGATTGGTTAATAATTCAAACTTTTTATAATGAATTAGTTGGATCTCTTAAATCAATTATTGATGCCGCTACTGGTGGTTCGTTGATGTCAAAACCATTTCATGATACCTATGCTTTAATTGAACAAATGGATACTAATAATTTTTAATGGTCTTCTGAGAGGTTAAATCCAAAGAAAGTAACCAACATTCATGAAACTGATGCATTTACTATGTTAGCAAATAAATTTGCTGTAATTTCAAGGAAGTTAGACCAATTTGGAATGAATTTTTCTCAACCATTTTCCATGATAGAAGAGAATTCATTAGGCCAAATGATAGTTTTCAAGCATCATTAGAAAATTGGAATGCCATAAATAATATGCAAAATAACCCATATTTAAATTATTATAACCCAGGTTGGAAGAACCATCCCAACTTTAACGGGAAGAACAATATGAGTGATAATAATCAGCAATGGGGGAACAACCAAGGAAACCCATTGGGAAATTGGAACAATCAGGGGAATAATAATTATAGATCTACTTATCATTCAGGTTTCAACAATAATACACAATTTAAGGAGAAAAAGTTGTCTATAGAAGAAGTGATGTTACAAATGGGAAATCAATTACAAAGTTAAGGAGCTACAATTAGAAATATTGAGAATCAAGCAAATAGAAAATTCACCAAGTAATAGATCCCAAGGAACACTTCCTAGTAATAGTGAATCAAATCCAAAACACCAGAATAAAGAACAGGTAAAAGTCGTTCAACTTAGAAGCGGAAGAGAGTTGGAAGGTTGAGTTCAAAAAGAAATTTAAGTAGAGAGAGAAGAAATTGAAGAAACAAAAGAGGATGCTGTAAAAGATTTTGAGAGACCTATTTCTCTGCTAAAAATTTATTTGGAAAAACCACAACCTCCATTTCCTTAGAGACTTCGTCAACAGAAGTTGGATAAGCAATTTTCAAAATTTATGGAAATATTTAAGAAGCTTACAATTAATAATCCATTTGTTGAAGCCTAGAACAAATGCCAAGCTATGTAAAGTTTATGAAGGATATTCTCAATAGAAAATGGAAGTTTGAAGATAATGAGACTATTGCACTTAGTGAGAAGTCCAGTGCGATAATTCAGAAAAAGCTTCCTAAAAAGCTTAAAGATCCTGGTAGCTTTATAATTCCATGTGCAATAGGAGATAGATTTTATGGGAAAGCTTTATGTGATTTAGGTGCAAGCATTAACCTTATGTCATTATCAATATTCAAAAAGAATAATATTAGGAGAAATAAACCTACTACTGTAACTCTGCAGTTAGCAGATCATTCGATAACATACCCTAAAGGAGTTATAAAAGATGTTCCAGTGAAAGTGGATCAATTTAACTTTCCTGTTGATTTCAATGTGCTAGATATGGAGGAAGATAAAGAGGTACCTATCATTTTTGGGAGACCATTCCTATCCACAGGAAGAGCAATGATAGATGTGCAAAAAAGGGAACTAACAATGTGCGTCCATTATCAGACGGTTACTTTTAACATTTCAATATCAATGAAATACCCTGTAAAAGTAAAAGATAATGAATGTTTTAGAATGAATGTTATAAGATATCTAAGTGAATGCCATTTCAAGACTACTTATGAAGAAAATTTTGAAGAAAAAGATTTAGAACATGAGCAAGAAGAGGAATTAAATCAATGTGAAGATCTTTTAAGGAAGATTCAAACTATGTTCGAGAAAGTTTTGAAGTTTTGGGCATGATAGACAAAGATAAATCTTTTTGTTCATCTATTAAAAAATCTCAAGAACTAGAATTAAATTTACTTCCTGATCATTTAAAATATATCTTTTTAGGAGATTCCTCTACTTTACCTGTTATAATTTTCTCAAAATTAACAATGTAAGAAGAAGAAATGTTGATGAAAATTCTGAAAAATTTTAAGAAAGTCTTTGGATGGATAATTGTTGATATTAAGGGAATCAATTCTTCAATTTGTATACATAGTACTCATGTGGAAGAGAACTGCAAATCCAGGGCTAATTCGCAAAGAAGACTAAATCTTATTATGAAAGAAGTTGTTAAGAAGGAAATTTTAAAGTGGTTAGATGCGGGAATTATCTACCATATTTCAGATAGTGCATGGGTTAGTCCAATTCATTATGTTCCTAAGAAATGAGGAATAATTGTAACTGTAAATGAACATAATAGTTAATACCTACTAGACAAGTTAGATGGTGGCGAATATGCATTGATTATAGAAAATTAAATCTTGCCACTAGGAAAGATCATTTTCCATTACTCTTTCTAAATCAAATGCTGGATAGACTAGCTAGGCATAAATATTTTTGTTTTCTAGATGGATATACTGGTTATCACCAAATTCAAATATCTCCTGAGGATCAAGAGAAAACAAGGTTTACTAGCCCTTATGGTACTTTTTCTTTTAGAAGAATGTCCTTTGGTTTATGTAATGCCCCTGCTACATTTCAAAGATGTATGATGGTAATTTTTTTGTGATTTAATTGAAGAAGGGATTGAAATCCTTATGGATGACATTTCAGTGTTTGGAACTTCATTTGACTCATGTTTAGAATATTTATCTGAAGTTCTTAAGCACTGTGAAGAAATAAATTTAGTCCTTAATTGGGAAAAATGCCAATTTATGGTAGTAGAAGGAATTATATTAGGTCATCAAATATCAAAAAATGGTATGGAAGTAGATCCTGCTAAAATTCAAGGGATCGCTAATCAGGTCATCAAATATCAGAAAATGGTATGGAAGTAGATCTTGCTAAAATTCAAGTGATTGCTAATAGTCATCAAATATAAGAAAATTGTATGGAATTAGATCCTGCTAAAATTCAAGTGATCGCTAATTTACCTTATCCAACATGGGGTGGAAGTAGATCTTGCTAAAATTCAAGTGATCGCTAATTTACTTTATCCAACAAATGTAAGGAAAATAAGAAGTTTTTTAGGACATGTTGGATTCTATAAATGATATATTAAAGACTTTTAAAAGATTGCTAAGCCTTTATGCCATTTACTGGAGAAAGGTGCAATTTTTAATTTTGATGAGGAATGCCTAAAAGCTTTTAAATTACTAAAAGAAAAATTAATCACTACATAAATTATAATTTCACCAAACTGGGAAACACCTTTTGAATTAATGTGTGATGCTAGTGATTATGTTATTGGAGCTTTTTTAGGACAAATATATGGTAAAATTTTTAAAGTTATTTACTATGCTAGTAAAACTCTTAATAAAACACAAATCAATTGTACAACAACTAAAAAAGAGTTAATAGCAATAGTATATGCTTTCGATAAACTTATATCATATTTAATTGGAACTGTTTGTATAGTGCATACATATCATTCTACTATTAAATATTTAATAAAAAAGAAGGATGCTAAATCTAGATTTATAGGATGGATTCTTCTTTTGCAAGAATTTGATTTTGTAATAGTAGATTGAAAGGGGATTGAAAATCAAATTGCTAATCATTTGTCCAAGCTTGAATTAGAAAAACCAACCTATTTTTAAAATAAAATTAATGAAAATTTTTGAGATGAAAAAATGTTCACTATTAATGACTGGTGTGTTGCGTGGTATGCAGACATTGTGAACTGTATTGTTTGTGATATTATACCCAATGGAATGACAGGCCAACAGAAGAGGAAATTTATTTTTGAAGCTAAGACTTTTTTTTTGGATGAACCATTTTTATATAAATAAGGAAAGGATCTAATTATTCAAAGATGTGTATCATTAGAAGAAACTTATGGATTATCCAAAAAAAGTCATAATTCTGATTTTGGAGGACATTTTGGTGTTGATAAAACAACATACAAAATTTTATAATCTGGATTTTATTGGCCTACAATTTTTAGAGATGTTACTGCTTATATCAAAACTTGTGCTGGGAATTGAAATATTTGATGTTTGTGGATTAGATTTCATGTGACCATTTATAACATCTTTCAAAAATTTATATATTCTGTTAGCAGTGGACTATGTATCCAAATGGATAGAAGCTATTGCTTTACCTTGACGTGATGCTCAAAGTGTCACAAAATTTTTTAAAATAAATATGTTTTGTAGATTTGGGATGCCAAGAGTTATCATTATTGATGGGGGAAGTCATTTCAGAAATGTCATTATGGAGAATTTATTAAATAAAAATCATATAAATCATAGGATTACTGCAGCTTATCATCCTCAGACAAGTGGTTTGGCTAAATTATCCAATCGAGAAATTAAAAAAATTATGAAAAATCTATGAATCCAACAAAAATGGATTGGTTAGTCAAACATGACTATGTTTTGTGGGCTTATATGACTGCATATAGGACTCCTATAGGAATGTCCCCATATAGGTTAATATTTGGGAAAGCTTGTCACTTACGAGTTAAACTTGAGCATAAAGCACATTGGGCAATTAAATAGTTCAATTATATTTTGAAAGATGCTGGTGAAAAAAGATTATTACAATTAAATGAGCTTAAAGAGATAAGGAATGAGTCTTATGAAAGTGCCAAAATTTATAAAGAAAAGATGAAAATGCGGCATGATAGAAAGGTTCTTACTAAAAATTTTCAACTAGGACAACAAGTTTTGCTATATAATTCAAGGTTAAGATTATTTCCAGGCAAACTTAAGTCCAGGTGGATGGGCCCATTTATTGTGATTAAAGTTTATCCTTATGGAGCTGTCGATAATAAAGTCCAAAATATGATAAATTCCTTAAAGTGAATGGACATAGACAACCTTATTTTGTAAGGGATCAGCAAAATTTTAATGATGGAATGATGTTGGGTCAACCAGAGTAAGCACTGGTTCCGTCGGGCTGACGACGTAAAACCAAACGCTTTGTGAGAGGCAACCCATAAGTATCAGTGTGTTTTTGTTTTTATTTAGGTTTTATGTGTGATTAAGAAAATTGGGGTATTATTTTTTAGACTAGTATGTGTTAGTATTGATTTTAAGACTTAAAATTAGTGATTTGGACAAGTTAAAATGAGAATTGGGACGTTAAGTTGATTTGTGCAAAAATATGCAGGCGCGCTTAAGTGCCAAATCCGATGCTTAAGCGTGACAGTTTAAAAACATGTGCAAAATTAATATTCTAGAAGGGAAAGTTGCCTAGAAGTTTGCAAAAACGTGTCTTGGCAATTTCTAAACGTGTCTAAGAGTTATTGAAAGAATTTAGGACTACAAATAAAGGGTTTAGTGAAGGAATTTCACCTTAGATCATTTCTAGCCCTAAAGCCTAAAAGAGAGAGAGAATTTAAGATGATTTCTTCATGGGAGATGGATTTAAAGAAGAAGGAAGATAACATGAGGAAGAAGTTCATTAGTCAAAGTGTACAAGAGATGTATAACAATTTCTTAGTCGTTAGTATTGAAGGAATATCAAAGAAAATCAAAAAAAAAATTGAAAAATATCATGTCTATACTGGAGACTAAGGTATTGGAAATTCATGCACATCTGGAGCATATTGGATGGCAATTGAAAATGCAATTTAATCACACTAGTTTTATAAAGGAAGCGGATAAGGAGATGTTTCTTAAGAAAAAGTGGATTGAAGAAGATTGCATCGAAGCACGTCACCACCGTCCATTTTATAAACTTTATATACCAATTGCCCCAGAAGATGAAAGGCGTGAATTTGTTCCCTCTAATGAAGAATGGAATTAAGTTCTATGTTTGTTTTTGTGTGATTAAAGTCATTATCTTTAAGTGTTTTTAGTGTTTAAGTCATGTGTTAGTCTTTATTTTACTTATGTGTTTAATTGTGAATGTGTGTTAAGTGTTTTTTACTTAGGAAAATTTTCTCATCTGAGACTATTTGGAGTGAGAATTAAGGGTTAATAGTATTTTGTTTGTTTGTGAATTAATATAAGTTTATTTTTGTGAAAATTTTGTGTTGTGTTAGCCTCGAATCAAAATAGTTATTAAGGAGAATTTTCAGAGATAGAGAGGAGTTATAGGAAGTTGAAAATAGTTAATTAAGTGCTATAAGACCATTTAGGGGTAGTTTACTTAGGCAAATATTGCATTTTATCTAAATTTGAAGATTTTGAAAATAATGCACTGCCGCCTAAGCGCCGCATATTGCGCTTAAGCGCGAGCTAACCCGAGAGGCAAGCACCTAAGTGCCACTTACCCGTGCCTAAGTGCCCTTCTTCACAAACGGTTAAAAGTGAAATTTTGGTCCAAGAACACCATTTTTAATGCCTCCCGTCATCTTCTAGCTCTCAAAATCATAGTTTTAAGGGCTAGGGAACACCATTAAGTGGAGATTTCTTGGTAGAATCAAGAACAATTTGCAAGATTCGGATTCCTTGACGTAAGAGCTTTACTTCTATGCAAAAATTTTGGATTTTTGCCATGTATTTTGAGCACATTTGGAGAAGTTTGAAAATTAACTACTCATGGTGAAAAATGAGGAAAAATCTATGGAAATTGCGTGGGAACTTTAGTTTGTGCTTTAGGAAGTTTAGTTTAGTGATTTAGACATTTTTTTTGAAGTTATTTTGGGAATTTATAAAGTTTGTAGAATGACACCAAGAAAGAAGAGTAGTAAAGGAAAAAGCTCATTTGATTCAAGCAAATTTGTTAGTTTGAAGGCTCAAGATCGGTACAGTGATGCTCTACAGTCATAAAAATTGATTCTGGAGCGATGTTTTAGAAATCCTGGTGGAGAAGTGGAAGATTTAATTGTTCGTCGATAATGAGAATAGTTTTGTTGTTTCTCTACTATCGCAATGATTTCTATTGTGAGGGAGTTCTATGCAAATCTCCCTGAAGCTGAAGACAATTGAGTTTTGGTTCAAGGAAAGTTGGTACCTATTTAACTAGACGTAATCAACATGCTTTACCATTTACCACCGGATACTTTATGTTTTTATGAAAATTATAGTCCTACTGAAGTGGAGTTAGACAAGATTATTTCATATATGACTATTGGGAGAGGACTTTAGAAGATTACCAATGAGAGGAGAGTAAATTTCCCAACTTCAAAGTTATGTGCTCCTTCCAAGGCCTAACACTATATTAGTTCTGCCCGTCTGCTTCGAACCAATCATCTCAGTGAAGTGACCAGAGAAAGAGCGACATTGAACTATTGTATTCAAGAGGGAAAGATCATCAAAATTGGAGCTTTGATTTGTCAAACTATCATCAATTCTACTACAACTGTTACAACTGCAAGTCTGAGATTTGCTTCCTTGATCTTTTCTTTGAGCAGGCAGGTTGGGGTTAATTATGATAGTTGGGAAAAAGTTATGTAACCTTTAAAGCCCATCACAAAGGTTAATGTGAGGACTTATTCTAAGCATTCAATTTTTGGCTGGAGAGGAGGATTTTCTAGGAGCTATGGAATGGAAACGTCTGTCGCATCTACCACTGCTGCTTCTTCATCTAGACCATCTACTTTACGTGCTTCTACATCTCGAGGTGTGTATACTCATACCCGAGATGAGTTATTACAGAAGCTGATGGAAAATATCAATTTTACCATAGATAAGGTACAAAATTTAGAGTGTTTTGTAGATCATACTAATAGTTATAATAGAAGGAAGAGTGATTATGAAGAGAAATTCCACTCATCTTTGGAGAGTCTGATTAGATGTGACCCAAGAGTGTAATTTCCTCTATATCCTCGATATCATGATTATGAGCCGGCAGAAAAATGGTACAGTGGTGATTCTGAGGATAAAGAGTAGAGGTGAGAGATTTATTTTATGATTGTAATATGATATGAACTATTTGGTCTGGGCTTGCTACACTTGTATCTGTGTGTTGTTCTGGACTATGTTGTGTTTTGGATTTTTATGTTTAATTGTTATTATGACATTTGTGGTAGTTAGTATTTTATTTTTAAATTTTAGGGTAGTAACTGTTATTTTGTGTTTAGTACTGTGATTTAGTTAGTTTATAACTTAACTTAATTTCATATCTGTTATAAAGTAGAAAATCTTGCTAGCTTAGATCTTAAACTTAAAATTCAGAAATTGCTGCCCTTTATTTTTCTTTTATCATGTTTGCAAGTTTGTCTTTATGTTAAGATTGTCATGTCAATAGCATCTATGTTTGCTTTTATGTTTATACCCACTGTTTAGAAGTCCATTGAATCTCCACATGTTAAATTAAAATGAAAATATGGAAAATTTGGTCAAAAATTAAATTTTCTCCTGTTTTAAGTTTGTTACTTGTATCATTAGGGTTAAAATTCCTATTAGCATGTTATTTTTAAATTTCCATTCTTTCTTATATATATCTGATGCTAAACTGTTTAATCTATTAAAAATTTAAGTTTGGGGGGATGAAAAATATTTTAAAAACTGGAATTTTATTTGTTCTCAAATGTACTACAAATGAAATTTGATTTGAAAAGAAAAAAATGTTTATGTATTGTCGGCACTATTTTTGGTGTGGGGTTTGCCCGTAAGAAGCTGTCGGTCATCGGAATTGAAATCCCNTTTTATGAACAATTCTATCATTCCTAAAATGAAATCCAAATTTAGAATCGTGACATTTTTGAATAATTTCCTGAATTTTTTATAAGGCACACATCGTCTCATCACTAAATCTTTACATTATTTGTAAAAATATGAGTCATCCCAAAAATACGATTTTGCATCGTGAATGAATTTCTTTTCCTGTTGTTTGATCAGTCCATATAGTAAAATACCAATAACTATATAATTCACAATATCAGCTTACCACGATATTTTGTATCCTTTTACAACATAAAGTTGTTCATTAAGAAAAATTTTATTAATTCTTTTTTCAAATCAAGTGTTTCTTCCTATTCCAACCTAGATAGATGATCAACAATTCTATTATCAATCTCTTTCTTATTGACTACTACAAAATCAAACTCTTGCATCAAAAGTACCAGTCTAATTAATCTTGGTTTCACGTCCTTTTTAAATATTTAATAGTCAAGTGGTCAGTATGCACAATACATTTAGCTCCAATTAGATATGACCTAAACTTATCAAAAGCATAAACAATGGCTAACAACTTTTTTTCAGTAGTGGCGTAGTTAATTTGAGCATCATTAAGAGTCTTACTAGCATAGTATATAACTTTAAAAATTTTGTCATATCTATGCCCTAAAATAGCTCCAAATGCATAATCACTTGCATCACACGTTAATTCAAAAGGTTTCTCCCAATCAGATGAAACAATTATAGCAATGGTTAACAATTTTTCCTTTAAAGTTTCAAAGGCTTTAAGACACCCTTCGTTGAAGTCAAATTTTGTATCTTTTAATAGAAGTTGGCATAAGGATTTACTAATTTTTGAAAACTCTTTAATATATCGTCTGTAAAATCCAGCATGTCCTAAAAAGCTCTTAACTCCTCTTACAGTAGTAGGTGGAGGTAGGTTAGATATAACCTGTATTTTTGCAGGATCTACTTCCATGCCATTTTTTGAAATTTTATGCCCTAGTACAATCCCTTCTGCAACCAGAAATTTACATTTTTTTTCAGTTTAATACGAGATTAGTGTTTTTCCATAGTTCTAGAACATGTTATAAATGATTTAGACATATTTCAAATGAAGTTCCAAACACAGAAAAATTGCCCATAAAGACTTCAATTCCATTTTCAATTAAATAACTAAAAATTGACAACACACATCTTTGAAATGTTGCAGGTGCATTACACAATCCAAAGGGCATTCTCCGAAAATCAAACGTTCCATAAGGACTAGTAAATGTTATTTTCTCTTGATCATTTGGAGCAATAGGTATTTGCTGATAACTGATATATCCATCTAAAAAACAAAAATATCTGTGTCCAGCCAGTCCGTCCAACATTTGGTCCAAAAATGGTAAAGGAAAGTGATCCTTCCTGGTGGCTAAATTTAATTTTCTATAATCTTTGCAGATTCTACATCCAGTAATTTTTCTTGTTGGTATTAATTCATTATTCTCATTTGTCCCATGACAACGACTTTATATATGCAATAAAATATAAGATAAATATGAACGTAATAAATATTCAATAATTGTAAAGTCACACTTATCAACAATAAGATAAATATGGATGTAATAAATATTCAATAATTGTAAAGTCACACTTATCAACGCAAGAATAAAGATGTATGTATAAAATATTCAATAATTGTAAAGTCACACTTATCAATGCAAGTATACGTATCACTCAAGTAATATAGGGCTCTAATGGAGTCTTAGATATCAATCCCACAGGGAGTAATACGTATCACTCAAGTAATATAGGGCTCTAATGGAGTCTTAGATATCAATCCCACAGGGAGTAATAATATCGCACAAGTAATATAGGGCTCTAATGGAGTACTAGATATCAATCCCACAGGGAGTGGTTTAGAACTAGCTCAAGTAATATAGGGCTCTAATGGAGTCCTAGATATCGATCCCACAGGAAGTGGTTTAGAAATCAAGTAATATAGGGCTCTAATGGAGTCCTAGATATCGATCCCACAGGGAGTAATATTAGAATTATGTATAAAATATTCAATAATTGTAAAGTCACACTTATCAACGCAAGTATATGTATCGCTCAAAATATAAGATAAATATGGACGAAATAAATATTCAATAATTGTAAAGTCACACTTATCAACGCAAGTATACGTATCGCTCAAGTAGATTAAATATTCAATAATTGTAAAGTCACACTTATCAACGCAAGTATATGTATCGCTCAAGTAATGGATTCGATAAAGATGGATGTATAAAATATTCAATAATTGTAAAGTTACACTTATCAACGCAAGTATACGTATCGCTCAAGTAATATAAGTTTCAATATTTGTAAAGTCACACTTATCAACGCAAGTATACATATCGCTCAAGTAATATAGGGGCTATAATAGAGTCCTAGATATCGATCCCACAAGGAGTAGTTTAGAGTTATGAACTAAGATTTTAGAAAAGCAATACTTTAATCGTAACAACAAAGTTAAATTTTCTTATATGTCACTAATATGTAATTGAAATAAATAGGTAATTTTAATAACTATTAAATAACTAATGATATTAAGTAGGGTTTAATTATGATATTCAATATATAAGAAAGCATCATTCTCCTTGTCAAGAAATCATAGTGAATGGATAAAATTAATTAGTTTAATTTATATTGTGCCAAATAGGAGCATACATATTCTTTACCCTTTGGTCAACGCATAAAGAACATTGACTAATCCTACGCTTGTTTATTAAATCTGCGGCTAGGCTGGGAGGATACCGACTCTCACTTCGGAGCTCCTACGTTCCCCTCACCTGAGGGCTAACATCTACACTTCAGCACCCAAACGATAGGACCGAATTGGGGATTTTA
>JXCR01141033.1:0-17644 GCA_002079205.1 Phalaenopsis hybrid cultivar
ATTTATTTGCACTCAATCATATGAACTACATTCTCATTCATACAACTTCATGTGATTCTTTCAAAATGTTGAATGAGACAACACTAGCCCAGTTCTTACATGTTCCACAATAAATTTTAAGATCTTGATTGGCCAAATCAAAAAGTAAATGAAGTACATAGATTTAAATCGTCACAACTTCTTCCAACATTAAAGATCAATACTCTTCACAACTTCCATCCAACACTTAATTAACCTATCATTTTAAGAAGAAAGATAAAGAAAACTACTCAGAATCCATGGAGAAAATAAAACCACAATCATTTTAAGAAGAAAGATAAATAAAACTAATCAGAATCCATGGAGAAAAAAAAAATCGCACTTTAGTTTAAAAGTAGAAATCATTGACAAACCAATAATAAGTCTCAATTAAAACCAAAATTAGTCTAAAACAGAAGATAAAAACTTATCTCAAGTCCTCCACCAAACTCTTGAAATTCTTTTGAATCTCTTCTCTTTTACAACTCTCTCAATATACAACTAAAATAAAGGATAAAGCAAATATGTGGTGCCTGAAAATCTCTTTGAACTAACTCACCAATTTCTTTAAGAACTTTCAAAACTTTCTCTTTTCAATCACACTTCAAAGTCTCAATCTTCCTTCTTTTATAAATCTCTAAAATGTGTCTTGGTATCTCCTCATAATATGTCTTGATTTGATGTATTTCCCTAAGAGATGCCTCCTTTCACAAATATTTTTGTCCTTGGTGGTTGTAACCACCCTCTTAAGCAAATATGTGCCTCAAATACCTCTTCAAATTTTGGCTAAATGAAAAAAATTGCAAAAAAAACTGCCACTGGAGCTTAAGCGCGGGGCCTCTAGCGCTTAGGTGCGACCTTCTCTATTTAACCGGCGCTTAGGCGTCAAAACACTTTAGCACAATTTTCACATTTTTGCTCAAATTTTAATCCTTTTTCACTCCTTTAAGCATTTTCACCTTTTTACCTGTACCTGAAAGAAAAAAAAACAAAAATACCTTCCATTAAAGCGCAATATCTCAAAAATAGGTATAAAAATGTGTCTAAAAACACTATATATTTTAGGTGTATCAAAATCCCCATAACTTAAAATGTTATTTGTCCTTAAGTGTTACTTCAATCTTTAAAAACCAAATAAATATGATATGTATATGAGTTTCTTTAGGAGTTACTAAAATTTAGATTTTATAAATTTAGTAGTCCAATTTAGAAAAAAATACTTAGTAAATGAGACCAACTTAAATATTAGAAATTTTTAATGTTAAGAAATATGAAAATATGAGTTCCTATCTAATTCAGAAATATTGTAGATTTTCCAAATTTAGAATTTAGTCATTTTATTATCTCTACTTAAAAATTTTTATTAAGAATAATTTTACTTACTTTATTGTATCCATAAGCTTAAGATTTTCTCAAGTCTTATACTTTAAAAAGATCAAATGTAGAACCAATTTTTTATTAGGCACTCATCCTCAAGCTTCTCCTCCCTTTCTTTTTCTTCTCTTTCTTTTTCTTTTTTCTTTTTCTTTTCTTTTTTTCTTTTCTTTTTATTTTCTTTTTCTTTTTCAGGTGAGGATTATATCTGGATAGGCCTTTAATGATTTTGAATTTCACTGCTCCTTTCATAAAGTAAAGTCCTGATTTAAATCTTTTACTTATAAATATAATAATAGTTTTGAAAATAATTTTTAATGAAAGAAATTTAAGTATTAAAAATAAAAGTCTAAATTTCTATAATTTTTCAAAAATACAAATTTTCTTACTAAAGATAGTTACTTATATTTAACATTTTCTACACTAAAAACTTTTTAACTTAAAGTTTTTCTTCATTTCTCAAAATTTTAACTAAATTTTCTTACTCATTTCTAAAATCAAATTTTACTTCCCTAATATATTAAAATTTTAATTAAATTTTCTTACTCATTTCTAAAATCAAATTTTAAAAATTTTAACTAAATTTTCTTACACATTTCTAAAATCAAATTTTACTTCCCTAATATAACTTCATATACATACCTTACTCATTTCTAAAATCAAATTTTACTTCCCTAATATAACTTCATATACATGATCATTTTTTATTTTTAAATCAAATTCACTTGTAGCTCATTTGAGAACAAATAAAATTCAAGTTTTGAAAATATTTTTCATCCCCCCAAAACTTAAGTTTTTAAGAGATTAAATAGTTTAGCATCAAATAGATATAAGCATGAATGAAAATTAAAATAACATGCAAACATGAATTTTTATACCCTAATGATACAAGTATAAAACTAAAAACAGGAGTAAAATTAAATTTGATCTAATTTTCTACTATTTTCATTTCAATCCAACATGTAGAGATTCAATAGAGTTATAAACAATGGGTACAAACATATAAGCAAACAAACACACTACTTTGATTTCACAATTTTAACATAAAAACAAACTCACAAGCATGATAAAAGAAAAAAACAGGGTAACAGTTTCTGAAATTTAAATTTAAGATCTAAGTTAGCAAGATTTTCAACTTTTCAAAAGACATAGAATTAAGTGAAGCTCTAAACTAACTAAATCACAATACTAAACTCACAACAGTTACTACCCTAGAATTTCAAAAATAAAATATTAACTAATACAAACATCACAATAACAATAAAACATAAAAGTCCAAAACACAACACATAGTCCAAATCAACACACAGATGCAAATGTAGCAAGTCCAGACCACATAGTCCATCACATAATACAAACATAAAAATAAAATCTCTCAGTCCTACTCCTCATCCTCTGAATCACCTCTATTACACGTTTCTGCAGGCTCATAATCAAGATATCAAAGATATGAAGGAAATTGCACTCCTGGGTCACCCCTAGTTAAGTTCTTCAGAGATGAGTGGAATTTCTCTTCATAATCACTCTTTCTTCTTTTATACCTATCAGTATGCTCTGCAAAACGCTCTAAATTCTTAACTTTATCAGCGGTATAGTTAATATGATCCATCATCCTCTAGAATAATTGATCTTGGGTCTAATTAGACTCACCTCTAGATGTAGAAACACGTGAGGTAGATGGTCTAGATGTTGAAGTAGCAGAGGTAGAAGCAGCATACATCTCTATTCCATAACTCATAGAAAATCCTCCTCTCCAACCAAAAATAGAATGTTCAGAATCAGTCTTCACATTCACCTTTGTGATGGGCTTTAGAGGCAACAATACCTCCTCCCAGCTATCATATTTTACTCCAGCCTGCTCACATAAAGAAAAGATCAAGGAAGCGAACCCCAGACCTACAGTAGTAATAGTGGTGGCAGAACTAATGATATTCTGATATATTAAAGCTCCTATGTTGATATGCTTTCTTTCCTTGATACAATAATTGACCTTCACTCTCTCTTTGGTAACTTCACTGAGATGATTTGTTGGAAGCAGATGAGCAGAAATAAACTAGTGCTAGGCCTTTGCAGGAGCACTTAACTTTAAAGTTGGAAAATTGACTCTCCTCTCATTTGTGATTTTCCAGAGTCCTCTTCCAACAGTCAAGTAAGAAATAATTTTGTTTAGCTCGGCCTCAACCGGACTATAATTTGCATAAAAACATAAAGTATGATGTGGTAGATGATAGAACAACTTGATTACCTCCGGTGAAAAAGGTACCAACTTTCCTCGAACCATAACTCTATCGTCTTCAACCTCAGAGAGGTTTGCATAGAACTTCCTAACAACGAAAATAATTGCAACAGCAGAGAAAGAATAAAATCGTTCCAACTGTCTACGAACGATCAGATCTTCCACGTCTCCACCTGGGTTCTTAAAATAACGCTCCTGAATCATTTTTTGTGACTGTAACGCATCACTATACCGATCTTGAGCCTTCAAACTTACAAACTTGCTATAATCAAAAGGGCTCTTTTCTTCACTCCTCTTCATTCTTGGTGTCATTCTACAAATTTTATAAATTCTAAAAATAACTTCAAAAATCAAGTCTAAACTACTAAACTAAACTTCCAAAAGTTTAAACTACACTTCCTATGTAATTTCCATAGATTTTTCCTCATTTTTCACCATGAATTGTGAATTTTCAAATTTCTCCAAATGTGCACAAAATACAAGGTGAAAATCCAAAATTTTTGCATAGAAGTAAAGCTCTTACCTCAAGAAACTTGGATCTAGCAAATTTTTCTTGATCCCACCAAGAACTCTCCACTTAATAATGTGCCCTAGCCTTCCAAAATCGTGATTTTGAGAGGAAGAAGGCGACGGAGAGTGAAAAATTGTGTTTTTTGAGTGAATTTTTCACTTTTAACAGTTCATGAGCCGACGCTTAAGCACGATATGTGGTGCTTAAGCGCTAATGCACGTTTTTTAAGATTTTTAAAATTTAAGTAAAATGCACTATTTGCCTAAGTAAACCAACCCTAAATGGTCTCACAACACTTAAATGACTATTTTCAACTTCCTATAACTCCCCTCTCTCTCAAAATTCTATCATATGACTATTTCAATTCAATGCTAAAAATAACACAAAATTTCACACAAACAAACTTATATTAATTTACGAACGAGTACAAATACATTTAACACTTAATTCTCACTCTAAAGAGTCTTGAATGAGAAAATTTCCTAAATACAAACACTTAACAATCATTTCACAATTAAATACATAAGTAATACAAACACTAAAAACAAAACTTAAACACTAACACACTTAAGAACAACAACTTCTAACTCAAAAACTCTAACACTTAACTTAATTCCATTCTTAATTTGATGGAACAAATTTCTGTCTTTCATTAGTCTCTCCAGGAATATAGAGTTGATAAAACAGATGGTGGTGATGAGCTCTGATATTATCTTCTTCAATCCATTTCTGCTTAAGAAGCATCGTGTCATCTGCTTCCTCTATATAACTAGTGTTACTAAATTGCATCTTCAATTGTCATCAAATATGCTTGAGATGTGCATGAAACTCAATTACCTTGGTCTCCAGTAAAGCCATAGTATTCTCAATTTTGTTGATCTTCTCTGATATCCCTTCAATACTAACAACTAAGAAACTGTTAAACATCTCTTGTGCACTTTGACTAATGAACCTGTTCTTCATGGTTTATTTCTTCTTCTTCAAGTCCATCTCCCATGAAGACATATTCTCTAAATCTCTCTTTTCTCTTAGACTTTTAGGGCTAAAAATGATTTGGGGTGAAATTCTTTCATAAAACCCTTCTATTTATAGGTCTAAATCTCTGTAATAACCTCTAGGCACATTTAGAAACTGCCTTGGCATGTTTTTGCAAACTAATTGGAGGTTAAACCTTCTAGAATATCAATTTTGGACATGTGTTTAATCTGTAACGCTTAAGCGCTGAATACTGGCGCTTAAGCGCCATTGCATATTTTTGCACCAATCAACTTAACGTCCAAATTCTCATTTTAACATGTCCAGGTTACTAAATAAAGTCTTAAAATCCTTATTAACACATAATAGTCTAAAAAACACAACCCCAATTTTCTTAATCACACACAAAACAACAATCAAAACAAAAACACACTGATAACTATGGGTTGCCTCCCACAAAGCGCTTGGTTTTACTTCATCAGCTAACTTAACCAGTGCTTATTCTGGTTGACCCAAAATCATTCCATCTTTATATTTATGTTGATCCTATATAAAATAAGGTTTCAGTCTATGACCATTCACTTTAAATATTTTCTTAGACTTAGGATCTTTAATATCCACAGCTCCATAAGGATAAAATTTTATCACAACAAATGGGCAGACTTAGGTTTGCTTGGAAATAATCTCAACCTTGCATTATATAAGAAAACTTGTTGCCCTGGCTGAAAATTTTAAGTAAGAATTCTTTGATCATGTCACATCTTTATCTTTTCTTTATAAATTTTAGCACTCTCATAAGATTCATTCCTTAATTCTTCAAGCTCATTTAATTGTAATAGTTTTTTTCTCACCAGTATCTTTCAAATTATAATTGAACTCTTTAATCGTTCAATATGCTTTATGCTCAAATTCAACTGGTAAGTGACATGCTTTCCCAAATATTAACCTATATGGGGACGTTCCTATAAGAGTTCTGTATGTAGTTTTATAAGCCCACAAAGCATAGACAAGTTTGACTGACCAATCCATTTTTTGTTGGATTCACAGATTTTTTCATAATTCTTTTAATTTCTTGATTAGATAATTTAGCCAAATCACTTGTCTGAGGATGATAAGCAGTAGTAATCATATGATTTATATGATATTTCGTTAATAACATCTCCATTATGACATTTCTGAAATGACTTCCCCATCAGTAATGATAACTCTTGGCACCCAAATCTACTAAATATGTTAGTTTTCAAAAAGTTTGCAACACTTTTAGCATCACATCAAGGTAAAGCAATAACTTCTATCCATTTGGATACATAGTCCACTGCCAATGGAATATATAAATTTTTGAAAGTTGGTATAAATGGTCCCATGAAATCTAATCCCCAAACATTAAATATTTTAACTTTTAGCATATAATTAAGGGGCATCTCATTTCTTCTAGAAATATTGTCTACTCATTGGCATCTATAACAAGTTTTGATATAAACATTTACATCTCTAAAATAGTAGGCCAATAGAATCCAGATTGTAAAATTTTGTATGTTGTTTTATCAACACCAAAATGTCCCCAAAAATTATGAATTATGACATTTTTGGATAATTTCATAAGTTTCTTCTAATGTTACACATCTTCAAATAATTTATATAATTTCATAAGTTTCTTCTAATGGTACACATCTTTGAATAATTAAATCCTTTCCTTATTTATTGATTTCGTAAGTTTCTTCTAATGGTACAAATCTTTGAATAAACAGATCCTTTCCTTATTTATATAAAAATGGGTCATCCCAAAAATAAGTCTTAGCTTCAGAAATCTCTTCTGTTGGCAAGTCATTCCATAGGGTATAATATCACTAACAAGAAAGTTTACAATATCGGCATACCACAGAACACGCCACTCATTATTAGTGAACAAATTTTCATCAGGAAAATGTTCATTAATTTCTTTTTCAAAACAGAGTGGTTTTACTAACTCAAGCCTGGACAAATGATCGGCAATTTAATTTTCAGTCCCCTTTCGATCTACTATTTCAAAATCAAATTCTTACAAACGAAGAATCAATCTTATAAGCCTAGGTCATCCTTTTTTTTATTAAATACTTAATAGCAGAATGATCTGTATGCACTACATAATGAGTTCCAATCAAATATGATTTAAATTTATCAAAAACACATACTATTACTAATAACTCTTTTTCAGTTGCTGTATAATTGATTTGAGTTTCATTAAAGATTTTACTAGCATAGTAAATTACTTTGAAAATTTTATCATATTTTTTTCCTAAAACAGCTCCAATAGCATAATCACTAGCATCACACATCAATTCAAAAGGTTTTTCCCAGTCTAGTGAAAAAATAATTGGTGCAGTGATTAATTATTCTTTTAATAACTTTAAAGTTTTTAGGCATTCCTCATCAAAATTTTAAATTACATCTTTCTCCAGTAAATGGCATAAAGGCTTAGCAATCTTTGAAAAGTCTTTAATATATCACCTGTAGAATCTAGCATGTCCTAAAAAACTCCAAATTTCCCTTACATTTGTTGGATAAGGTAAATTAGCGATCACTTGAATTTTAGCAGGATCTACTTCCGTACCATTTCTGATATTTGATGGCCTAATACAATTCCTCATGCTACCATAAATTGACATTTTTCCCAATTAAGGATTAAATTTGTTTCTTCACAGCGCTTAAGAACTTTAGATAAATGTTCTTAAGCATGAGTCAAATGAAGTTCTAAACACTGAAAAATCATCCATGAATACTTCAATCCCTTTTTGTAATTAAGGACTAAATTTGTTTCTTCACAGCGCTTAAGAACTTTAGATAAATGTTCTAAACAAAACATTAAAAAGTTCATCCATGAATACTTCAATCCCTTTTTCAATTAAATCACAAAAAATTTCATTCATACAATTTACAAAAAATTGCCATCATACATCTTTTAAATGTAGCAGGGGCATTACATAAACCAAAGGACAGATGTTCCAAACACTGAAAAGTCATCCATAAAGACTTCAATCCCTTTTTCAATTAAATCACAAAAAATTTCATTCATACAATTCATCCATAAATTCTTTAATCCCTTTTTAAATTAAATCACAACAAAATTGTCATCATACATCTTTAAAATGTAGCAGGGGCATTACATAAACCAAAGAGCATTCTTCTTAAAGAAAAAGTGTCATAAGGACTAGTAAAAATTGTTTTCTCTTGATTCTTAGGAGATATTTGAATTTGGTGATAACCAGTATATCCATCAAAAAAATAAAAGTATTTGTTCCCAGTTAGTCTATCACGCATTTGATATAGAAAGGGTAGTGGAAAATGATAGTGGCAAGATTTAATTTTCTATAATTAATGCATATTCACCACCCTGTAACTTGTCTAGTATGTATTAATTCATTATGTTCATTCACAATTACAGTTACTCATCCTTTCTTAGGAATGCAGTGAATTGGACTAACCCATGCACTATCTGAAATATGGTAGATATTCTAACATCTAACCACTTTAAAATTTCTTTCTTAAAAACTTCTTTCATAATAGGATTCAATCTCCTTTGAGGACCGGCCCTGGATTTGCAATTTTCTTCCATATGAATTCTATGCATACAAATTTAAGGATTGATTCCTTTAATATCAGCAATTGTCCATCCAAAGCCTTTCTTAAAAATTCTCAATATTTTCATCAATCTTTCTTCTTCTTCCATCGTTAATTTTGAGGAAATTATAACCGGTAAAGTAGAGGAATCTCCTAAAAAGACATATTTTAAATGTTCAGGAAGTAACTTCAACTCAATTGGAGGTTTTTCAATAGATGGACAAAATGATTTATCTTTGTCTATCATTTCCAAAATTTCAAAACTTTCTTAAACATAGTTTGAAGTTTCCTTAAAAAGGTCTCCACATTGATCTAATTCCTCTTCTTGCTCATGTTCTAAATATTTTTCTTCAGATTTTTTTTCATAAGTAATTTTGAAATGGCATTCACTTAGATATATTATAACATCCATTCTATAACATTCATCATCTTTACCTTTTGCAAGGTATTTCATTAATTTTGAAATATTGAAAGTAACAGTTTGATCATTGACGTGCATTAATAATTCCCCTTTCTGCACATCTATCATTACTCTTCCTGTGGCTAGGAAAGTTCTCCCCAAAATGATAGGTATCTCTTTATCTTCCTTCATATCTAGCACAATGAAATCAACAGGAATGATCTCCTCAAAATGATAGGTATCTCTTTATCTTCCTCCATATCCAGTACAATGAAATCAACAGGAAAGATAAATTGATCCACTTTCAGGACATCTGTTATATCTCCTTCAGGGTATGTTATTGAACGATCTGCTAACTCCAAAGTTACAGTAGTAGGGGTTATTTCTCCTAATCCCAATCTTTTGAATATTGATAATGGCATAATATTAATGCTTGCACCTAAATCACATAAATCTTTCCTATAAAATATGTCTCCTATAGCACATGGAATTGTAAAGCACCATGATCTTCAAGATTTTCAGGAAGCTTCTTCTGAATTATAGCATTGCACTCCTCACTAAGCACAATAGTCTCATTATCTTTAAACTTTCTTTTCCTGTTGAGAATATCCTTCATAAATTTTACATAGCTTGGCATTTGTTCTAAGGCTTCGACAAATGGAATATTAAATGTAAGCTTCTTAAATATTTTCAGAAATTTTGAAAATTGCTTATCCAACTTTTGGAGATGAATTCCTTGAGGAAATGTAAATGGTGGTTTTTCCAAATCAATTTTTAATGGAGAAATAGTTCTTTCAGAATCTTTTAGAGCGTCTTATTTTGATTCTTCAATTTCTTCTCTCTCTACTTCAGTTTCTTTATGAATCCTACCTTCCAACTCTCTTCCACTTCTAAGTTGAATAGCTTTTACATGCTTTTTATTTTGGTCTTTCAGATTTATTTTAGTATTACTAGTAATTTTTCCTTGGGATCTATTACTTAATAAGTTTGTTATTTGTCGAAGTTGATTCTCAATATTTCTAATTGTAGCTCATTGACTTTGTAACTGATTTTCCATTTGTAACTCCGCTTCTTCTATAGAAAACTTCTTCTCCTTAAATTGTGTATTAATATTGAAACTTGGAGGATAAGTAGATCTATAATTATTATTCCCTTTATTGTTCTGGTTTTCCAATGGATTTACTTGGTTGTTCCCCCATTGTTGATTATTACCACCTGTAGTGTTATTTCAATTAAAGTTGGGATGGTTCTTCCAACCTTGGTTGTAATAATTTGAATATGGGTTATTTTGTTTGTTATTTATGGCATTCAAAGTTTCTAATGATGCTTGAGAATCTACCATTTGTCCTAATGAATTCTCTTCAATCATTGAATTTGGTTGAGAAAAAGCCATTCCAAATTGGTCTAACTTCCTTGAAATTACAGCGACTTGATTTATTAACATAGTAAATGCATCAGATTCATGAATATTGGCTACTTTCTTAGAATTCACCCTCTAAAAAGGCCATTGAAAATTATTGGTAGCCATTTCTTCAATTAAAGCATAGGCATCATGATATGGTTTTGATATCAATGGATCACCAGCAACGGCATCAATAATTGATCTAAGAGATCCAACTAATCTATTATAAAAAGTTTGAATTATTAACCAATCTAACATAGCATGGTGTGGACACTTTCTTAAGAGTTCGTTAAATCTTTCCCATATTTCTATAATAGATTCCCCTTCAAACTGATTAAAAGATGTAATATCATTTCTAAGCTTCGCAATTTTTAATGGTGGCAAATATTTAGCAATGAATTTTTATGTTAAATCACCCCAATTTTTGATAGATCTAGGTGCTAACAAATTCAACCACATCTTAGCTTTATCCCTCAATGAAAAAGGAAATAACTTAAGTCTTATGACATCATCTGATACACCATTGTTTTTAAATGTATCGCATAATTCTAGAAAATTGGCAAGATGTAAATTTGGATCTTCAGTTGATGATCACCCAAACTGATTATTTGATACCATTTGGATAATAGCAGGTTTAAGCTCAAATGAATTAGCCACTAGGTATTTTTGAATATTACAATGAAGTTCATCTACAGCAGGGTTGGCATAATCTCTTAAATGTTTAAACTCTTGATGAACTTCAACATTTTGATCATTTTGGTTTGTCATTTCTATAATTTTTATTTATTTTTCAAAATTTTTAATTTTTTTGATTTGTTTGATTTTTCTAACAGTTCTCTCTAATTCAAAATCATAGGGCACTAGTCCTTCAGAACCTGAACTACGCATACACTAACATAAAATAAAACTAAACACATACAAAATAAGGTACAATATATTTTAAAATTTAAATAAGACTTTCTAAAAATAGAAATTTGCTTTAAAATCAATATATGCTTTACAATTTTAACTTCATTTCTCTGACAACGGCACCAAAAAATTGATCCCGAAACTACATATAGCCAACAATATAACAATAATATCAATTATATTTTTCACATATATTTCCTTATTTTGCAACAAAACCAAAAATTTGATCCTGAAGAAAAATAAAAATTTAACTCTTTAATTTTTATATTCAGATTCTATGAAGTATACATATCATTATTAAGTAATATAGGACTTTTATATTAACACCTGAATATCAAACCCACAGGAAAATGATGCAATATGCACTTTTTGGAAAACTTTCTATTTTTAAAAAGACAAATGTTAAACAATAGAAGTTTTTGTAGTAATGAAAGTTTAAATATTTTTGGTATTTTTTATATTTTGACAAAACAGTAACAACTTAAAAAGATAACTTAAGTTTTTATAGAAGAGAAGTACTAAATATGAAAATATTTTTCTCCTTATCATGAATCAGTAATAAGTATGAGAATTTTATTGTGGGAGTATGCAAATTGTGTTGTGCCAAATAGGAGCAATAATATTCTTTACCCTTACTAGAGATGTTATAAAGAACATTGGCTAATTTAAAGTTTGAATAGTTCTGAAGATTGGTCAGGCTGGAAAGATACTAGCTCTCACTCTAGAGTTCCCTCGATTCCCTCTACCTAAGGGCTAACATCTAAAATCAGAACATAAAATAATAAACCAAGTTGGGGACTTTAACCTATCACTTTAAAGTCCTTTAACTCTACACCCTTCAATGAATATTTTTGTATTTATTCGCATTCAATCATATGAACTACATTCTCATTCATACAACCTCATGTGATTGTTTCCAATTGTTGAATAAAACAATACTAGCCCGGTTTTTACATGTTCTCACAACAAATTTTAACATCTAGATTGGCCCAATCAAGAAGTAAATGAAGTACATAGATTTAAATCATCACAACTTCTTCCAACATTAAAGATCAATACTCTTNAAACATCTGGATTGGCTTAATCAAGAAGTAAATGAAGTGCATGGATTTAAATCATCACAACTTCTTCCAACATTAAAAATCAATGCTCTCCACAATTTCCATCTAAAACTTAATTAATTATCATTTTAAGAAGAAAGATAAAGAAAACTACTCAAAATTCATGGAGTCATAACTTCCATCCACACTTAATTACTTATCATTTTAACAAGATAGATAAATAAAACTACTCAGAATCCATGGAGAAAACAAAACCACACTTTAGTTTAAAGTAGAAATCATTTTCAAACCAACAATAAGTTTCAATTAAAACCAAAAGTAGTCTAAAACAAAAGATAAAAACTTATCTCAAGTCATCCACCAATCAAAAGTAGTCTAAAATAAAAGATAAAAACTTATCTCAAGTCCTCCACCAAACTCTTGAAGTCTCTTTGGATTCTAAAATAAAAAGATAAAAACTTATCTCAAGTTCTCCACCAAACTCTTGAAGTCCCTTTAAATCTCTTCTCTTTTACAATCACTCAAAACAAAATAATAAAAAGAATAAAGTAAATAAAAGGTGGTTNTATTCCTTTCAATTTCTTCTCTTTTACAACACTCAATATAAAACCAAAATAAATGATAAAGTAAATATGTGGTGCCTGAAAATCTCTCCGACCTAACTCCCAATTTCTTCAAGAACTTTAAAAAATTTCTCTTTTTAAGTGCACTTCAAAGTCTCAAGCTTCCTTCTTTTATAAATCTCCTAAAGGTGCATTGGTATCTCTTCAAAATATTTCCTTATTTTATGTATTTCCTTAAGAGATGCCTCCTTTCACAAATATTTTCATCCTTGGTGGTTGTAACCACCCTCTTAAATCAATAGGTGCCTCAAATACATGTTCAAATTTTAGCCAAATGAAGAAAATCGCCATATAACTGCCACTGACGCTTAAGCGCGGGGCCTCTGGCTCTTAAGCACGAGCTTCTCTGTTTAACCGGTGCTTAAGCGCCAGATCTGGTGCTCATGCATGAAAACACTTTCACACAATTTTTACCTTTTTGCTCCAAATTTGATCATTTTTCTCTCCTTTAAGCATTTTTCATCTTTTTAAATGTACCTAAAAGGCAAACACAAAAATACCTTTCATTAAAGCGCAATATCTCAAAAATAGGTATAAAAATGTTTCTAAAAATACTGTATATTTTAGGTGTATCAATGGGTCCATTTATTGTGATGAAATTTTATCCCTATGAAGCTGTGGATATCAAATATCCTAAAACTGATAAAATATTTAAAGTGAATGGTCATAAGCTAAAATCCTACTTTTTAGTTGACCAACTTAAATTAAATGATTTTTTAATGTTGGGTCAACCAGAATAAGCACTGGTTACGTTGGCTGACGACGTTAAATCAAGTGCTTTGTGGGAGGCATACCATAGTTATTTGTGTGTTTATTTATACTGTTATGTTGTTATGTGTGATTTAGAAAAATTCTGTTAGTATTTTGACTCTATAATGAGTTAGTGATTATTTTAAGACCTTAAAAGACGACTTAGACATATTAGAATGATTGTTTGGACGTTAAGTTAACATGTGCCAAATTGAGCAATGGTGCTTAAGCGATAAGATATGGCACTTAAGTGTGACAGTTAAATAACATATGCAAATTTGGTTTCTAGAAGTTTTAATACTTTTTAGTTGACCAACTTAAATTAAATGATTTTTTAATGTTGGGTCAACCAGAATAAGCACTGGTTACGTTGGCTGACGACGTTAAATCAAGTGCTTTGTGGGAGGCATACCATAGTTATTTGTGTGTTTATTTATACTGTTATGTTGTTATGTGTGATTTAGAAAAATTCTGTTAGTATTTTGACTCTATAATGAGTTAGTGATTATTTTAAGACCTTAAAAGACGACTTAGACATATTAGAATGATTGTTTGGACGTTAAGTTAACATGTGCCAAATTGAGCAATGGTGCTTAAGCGATAAGATATGGCACTTAAGTGTGACAGTTAAATAACATATGCAAATTTGGTTTCTAGAAGTTTTAATCGTGAATTGGTTGCCTTTAACATGTGAGAGCAGTTCTAGAACGTGCCTAGGAGTTATGGGGGGGTTTAGAGCCTGTAAACAGAGGGGTATGAGCAAAAATTTCACCACACCTTTTGAAAAATGACTTCTTGGGAGAGTAATTTGAAGAAGAAGGAGAAAGTAATGAGAAAGAAGTTTATTAGTCAGAGTGCGCAAGAGATGTATAACAGTTTCCTAGCCGTTACTATCGAAGGAACAGGGGAGAAAATCACTAAAATCAAGTCTAATGTGGCTTTAATTGAAGTGAAACTGACATAAGTTAATGCACATCTGGATCATATACGATGGCAACGTAAGATGAAGTTTAGCCATACCAGTTTTATAGAAGAAGCTGGCAAGGCAAGTGGATTGAAGAAGATTCAACTAGAGTTACTAATCATCACCCGTTCTTTCAGATATACATTCCAAATGCTAAAGGAGAGACTAACAATAGGCCAAAATTTGTTCCATCAACTAGAGAGTGAAATTAAGTTCGTGATTTAGTATTTATGTGTTTATTGTTTATTTATTTTAAGAGTATTTTAATGTGTTTTTTATGTCATTAAGTTCTAGTATTATGTTTAGGAATTTTCTCATTTGAGACTCTTTGGATTGAGAATTTATGTATTTGAAAGTGTATGTAATCATTCGTGAATTAATATAAATGTTTTGTTTGTGTAAAATTTTATGTTATTTAGTGTTGAATTGAATTATTTAAGATTGGTGAATCCTGAGTAAGAGAAGAGATAAGAGGGGAGTAAATAGTTATTTACAGTTTTTTGAGACCATATAGGATTGGTTAACTTAGTCTAGGAGCGCATTTCACTAAAATCAAAGAAATCAAAATTTATGCACTGGTGCCTAAGCACAAAAACTCACGCTTAAGCGCTTCCTAAACTGAAATATTGGTGCCTAAGTGTCAAACCATTCACGTTTCAGGTCGGTTCACAAGAACTGGTTTGCAAACAGTTTTAAGTGAATTTTTGGGCCAAAAAACACCATTATCACACCTCTCTTCACCTTTTTCCTCAATTTTTTGTGAATTGGAAGCTAGGGCATCACCCTATTTGAAGATTTCTTGGTGGATTCAAGCCAAAATTATTAGATTTGATCTTCTTGAGGTAAGAGCTTCACTTCTATGAAAAAATTTTTAATTTTCACCATTTATTTTGATCACATTCATGAGTTACCAAAAAACCACCATTCATGGTTAAAAATTGAGAAAAATAGATGGAAAATGCATGGATTTGTTAGTTTAAGCTTTTAGGAGTTGAGTTTAGTGCTTTGGAGTTGATTGTGGAATTTATTTTGAATTTTATACAATTTTTAGAAAATGGCACCAAGAATGAAGAGAAGCAAAGGTGAAAGCTCCAATCTATTCAAGTAAATTGGTCAGTTTGAGAGCTCAGGATCGATACAGTGATGCACTACATTTGAGGAAATTAATTCCTGAGCAATGTTTCAAAAATCTAGGAGGTGATATTAAAGAGTTTATTGTTAGCCTCCAGTGGGAGCGGTTATCTTATTTTTCTGTTGTCATCATGATTTTTGTGATACGAGAGTTCTATGATAATCTTTTGAAGGCTGATGAGGAAGGAGTCATAATGAGGGGGATGACAATACCATTTTCTCTTAAGGTCATTCATTAGTTTTATCATTTGCCCCTAAGTACTTTGTATTTTTATGTGAATTATAATCTTACTGAGGAGGAGCTAGACGAGATTATTTCATCTTTGATAGCTGAAAGAGGGTTATGGAAGATTACAAATGAAAGAAGAGTAAACTTTTCTAATTCAAAGTTGGATGTCACTGCAAAGGCATGATATTATTTTATTTCTGCTTGTCTGCTGCCTACAAATCATTTGAGTGAAGTGACTCGAGATAGAGTAACCCTAAACTACTGTGTTCAGTAGTTCAAGCTTATTGATATTGGAGGATTGATTTATGGAGTTATTACCAGTTCTGCTACAGCTGCTACTACTGCAGGTTTGGGATTCTCATCCTTGATCTTTTCTTTATGAGAGCAGGCTGGTGTTAAATATGATAACTGGGAGGAGATCTTACAGCCATTGAAGCCCATTGCCAGTGTGAATGTGAAGACTTGTTCACATCATTCTATTTTTGGTTTGAAGGGTGGATTCTCCAGTAGTTTTGCTGCCTCTACTTCACGAGCTTCTACTTCACATGCTTCTTCATCATAGAGTCAGACTTCTGGATCTGATTCTCAGTTACAGCTTATGGAAAGAATATTGAATAATGTTATTTATACCAATGAAAAAGTAGCAAACTTAGCACATTTTAAAGAGCATATGGATTGGTGTATGAAGAGACGAAGTGATTATGATGAGGAATACAACATAGATATGGAGCATCTCAATAGAGGTAATCGGGATATAGTATTTCCTCAGTATCCCATATATCCACCATATGATCCTACAAGTGTTTGGCGTAGTGATGATAGTGATCAGGAAGATGATGATTAGCTAAATTTGCAGTTCTGTTTTATGTTTTATGTTTTATGTTTTCTGTTTATGTATTGTTATGAACTCTAGATGGTGCAGGTATTTTATACTTTTTTATTATGTATTCAGTTAAGATTGAAGAGACTGCTAGTTTTTATTATGTTGTGTTTGTTTGTTTTGTACACATTATGTGATGTATTTGTGTTTAGTGAGAAGTTATTTTATGTGGTAGTAATTGTTTTAATTGTGTCGTTGTATTTAGTTAGTGTTTGTTGAACTTAATTCTAGAATCTTAGAAAGGTTTAAAATTTAGCTAACTTGTTACTTAAAGCTGCATGTTTAAAATTTTCAATTTACTACATGTTATTTTTGTTTATCTTGTGGTCATGTATGTTTCCTAGTGTGTTTATTTGCTTTTCTGTTATACTCCACTACATAGAAGTCTGATGAATCTCTGTATTTTAAGTAAATTAAAATTTGATCAATCAAATTTTTACTCATGTTTTTAATTTTTATACTTGCATATTTAGGATATAAAAATTCTTGGAAGCTTGTTATAGTTAGTTTTCATTCCTGCTTATTTATATAAGATGCTAAAATGTTTTATTTCTATTAAAAAATAAAGTTTGGGGGGGGGGGGG
>JXCR01141033.1:17699-55946 GCA_002079205.1 Phalaenopsis hybrid cultivar
GGGGGGGGATGAAAAATTTTAAAGAAACTTAAAAGTTTTTTTGTTCTCAAATGCATTTCAAATAAATTTGATTTAAATTTGAAAAATGATTATGTTATGAAGTTATATTAGGGAAGTAAATTTTTTTTTTTTTTGAAATGAGAAAGAGAATTTAGTTAAAATTCATAGTAATGAAGAAAAACTTAAAGTTAAAATTTTTTTAGTGTAGAACATGTTAAAAATAATGTAACTATCTTTAGTAGGAGAAATTATATTTTTGAAAAAGTTAGAAATTTAGACTTTTTTTTTCAAAAATTAAATTTCTTTTATTGAAATTAATTTTCAAAACTATTATTAAGTTTTTAAGTGAAAGAAAAATATTAATTCTTTGCTTTAGGAAAGGAAGAGTGGAATTCAAAACCATTAAAGGTCTATCCAGATATAGTAATCCTTGCCTGAAAAAGAAAAAGAAAATAAAAGAAAAAGAAAAAGAAAAAGTAAAGAAAAAGAAAAGAAAAAGTTGAAAAAAGGAGGAGGAGCTTGAGGATTAGTGCCTAATCAAAAATTGGTTCCACATCTAATCTTTTTTAAATATAAGACTTGAGAAAATATTGAGCTTAAGAATAAAATATAGTGAGTAAAATTATGCTTAATAAAAAATTTTAATTAGAGATGATAAAATGCCTAAAATCTATATTTGGAAAATCTATAATATTTTTGAATTAGATAGGAACTCATTTTTTTCATATTTCTTAAGATTAAAAATTTCTAAACTTTTAAGTTGGTCTTATTTACTAATGTTTTTTATGGATTGGACTACTAAATTTCTATATCAAAATTTTGGTAACTCCTAAGGGAAATCATATGCATTATCTACTTATGTTGGTTTTTAAAGATTGAAAGGTCACTTGCGGACAAGTAACATCTTAAGTTTGGGGATTTTAATACATCTAAAATATATAGTGTTTTATACACATTTTTACTACTTATTTTTGAGATATTGCACTTTAATAAAATGTATTTGTGTGTTTTTCTTTTAGGTACAATCAAATGGATGAAAAATACTAAAATGAGTGAAAAAGAGTCAAATTTGGAGCAAAAATGAAGAAAGGTGCAAAAATGAATTGGGGCGCCTGAGCATCAGAGGCTCCTCGCTTAAGCTCCAGCTACCACGCGCTTAAGCACAAGAAGTAATTACTTGATGATTTATTTAATTTCAGCAGATTTTTGAAGAGATATTTGAAGCAACCTTGATAAGAATGTGGGAAATAGCTCATGGACACAAAAATTTATTCAATTGGCTTTTGAGGAGGCAACTTCTACAAGATTCATTTAATGAAGACGCCATTTTGAAGTGACACCAAGGAACCCCTTGGATTTCTATAAGAAAAAACTTAGATTTTCCAGGCCAGAGGCCAACAACCCATCAAACTTTACAGCCATCGGCCAACTTTATTTTATTTTATTTTATTTTTAGTGTTAGTTTGTATTATGAGAGAAGGAAGAGAATTTAAAGGAACTTCAAGACATTTGGTGAAGAGAATGTAAGATAAGTGTTTATCTTTGTGTCTACACTTGGTTTTAATTTATATTTCTTGTTTGTGTGCATGATTTTTACTTTTAAACTTAGGTGTGGTTGTGTTTTCTCCATAGATTATGAGTAGTTTTCTTTATCTTTTTTTTCCTTAAAATGATAGGTGATTAAATATTTAAAGGAAGTTGTGTGAAGTATTAGACTTCATTTTTGGAAGAATTTGTGATGATTCAAAACCTTACACTTCATTTACTTCTTGGTTTAGCCAATTAAGATGTTAACTAACATCTGTTGTGAGAACATGTAAGATCCAAGATGGTATTGTCTTAGTCAACAAATGGTTTAAATCACATATTGATTTCATGAATGAGAATGTAGTTCATGGGGTCGAGAGCAAATAAATAGGGAAAAAAACTTTTCAAGGGTGTAGAATTAGAGGGCTTTAGAGTAACAAGCTGAAGCCCCCAATTTGATTTATAGTTTTAGGTTTTCATACGAGATGTTAGCCCCCGGGTGAAGGGAGAAGAGGGAACTCTAGAGTGAGAGCTAGTATCTTCTCTGCCTAGCCAGTCTTCAAGACTATTCAAACTATAGATTCGCTAATGTTCTTTATAGCATCTCTAGTAAGGGCAAAGAAGATTACTGCTCCTATTTTGCATAACACATTTAGCCTTCCACAATAGAATTTCTATATTTATTACTAATTCATAATAAGGAAAAAGATATTTTATTAATGTTGCATTCATCTTACAAGTAGTTTAATTAAGTTAATTAGTTGCTTACTTTATTTTAAATTATCAAATATTACAAAAAAAATCAAACTTTCATTCATATTTAGCATCTTAAGTTTAAGTAAGAATATATTGCTAAGTAAAATTTTATTTTCCAAATTTAGTCCTCCCTGTGGGTTCAAGATTTGGGACTTAATCAGAATGTTCTATATTACTTGATAACGATATGTATACTTGTAGTATCCTATATTCAAATATTATAACTACATTCTTATTTGCTTCATAGTGAAAAATTTACCTAGCTTTTGCTTTGGACCAAGTTTTTTGCTTTGTTGCAAATTAAGAACATCTATTAAGAAAATTAATCATATAATCGCATACATCTCATTTTACATCTATATATATAGAAAATTGGGATCGCATACCTCCCACTATTTCTAAGTTAATCACTTTCCAAATCACTTGGAGGAGAGGCCAAATCTTGAAGAGACTCGACTGGTTTCTATTGAATGATCAATGGTGCCAAAAATACTTGTACGCCTCTATCACCCACGTAAACCTAGTTGGATCGGATCACATGCCACTTTTGATCTCTATAGCTACCTCCACTTTTTGAGAGACCTCTCAATTCAGATATCTCAACATGTGGTCCAACCACCCCACTTTCCTACATATCCTTTTAACTAAATAGCAAGGCATACATCATTCTAACCCATTGGAAAAATGGTGGCATCTTAACATTAAAGTAGGCAAAGCACTCAGAGCCTAGAATTGGACTACCTTTGGGGATGTCTTCAAAACTATAGACCTAGCAGAAAAGGAAGTGATGGAAATAGAGAAGGCTGCTATGCTTGGACTGACTAATGAAAGCTCTTTACTGGCTACCAATGAAAGCTACTTACTGCAATTAACAATCAGGAACAGCTTCTAAGACAAAAGGCATCCATTTGCAAATTTAAGGATGGGGACAAACACACAAGATTCTACCATGCTTGTATCAAATACAGAAGGAAATTCAATGTAATACACAACATACATAACTCAGCTAGTGAATGGCTTCATGATAATTTTATAATTGCTCAGGATGCAGTGAATTTTTTCCAACAGTTACTATCTGGCCAACACTCTAATAGAATTGTTATTGACAGGAACTACTTCCTTTAGGAACTACCCTATATCAGCAATCTATCATTGATTGATTTACATTTACAAAAAATCTTGGGACATTATCAAAGGTTATCTTATTCCTCCCATCCAAAGTTATTTTCAAGGCTCCCCCTTCCTAAATACTTTTGTGCTTCTTGCATTGTGCTAGTGCCTAAGTCCTCTAAGAAAAAAGGATTGGAACCAATTCTGACCCATTAGTCTTACTTCTGTCTTTAGCAAGATTATAACAAAAATAATTTTAGGAAGGCTCCAAGCTCACCTACCTAAGCTTATTAGTCCCAACCAACCTCCCTTCGTCAAAAGTAGATCTCTTGCTAACAATGTCCTACTTGCTCAAGAGCTTTTGCTTGACCTAGATAGGACATGTAGGGTGGCAACTTAATTTACAAGCTGGATCTCAAGAAAGCATATGATATTGTTAGCTGGGAATTCATATTGGACATCCTTACTACCATGGGTTTTTATCAAGACTTCTGCAATCTCATGTCCAGATGGTTACAAGATAATGTTTGCTCTATACTGATAAATGGGCAATCTCACGGTTTTTCGCTGCCACAGGGGGTTTACAACAAGGGGACCCTCTTTCCCATATAGTTTTTGTCCTTTCCCTTGCTTATCTATCCAAAATGTTGGACAAAAGCTTGCTGCAACACCCCTATTCCAGATATCACTACAAGTCTAATCTAGGTATTTATCACCTTGCCTATGCAGTGCATTATGCTTTTTTCAAGAGCCACCAAACTGTTATTAAAAAGGTCCACCAGTGTCTCCAACTCTTCCAACACTATTTTGAGATTTAGATTAACTCGAATAAATGTGACTTGTTGGTCAGCTCTAAACTTACACCCAACAGTAAATAATGGATTCTATATTATACTAACTATAAGGAGTCCCCACGCCCCTTCATGTATCTTCGTGCTCCTCTGATTAAAGGCATATCCAAATAAGTTTCATTTGATGGGTGTTGGGGAAAATTGCCACTCAACTCTCCTGCTAGACTAACTCACTTCTTTCCAATGGGCAGGATCTCCCTGCTAAAGAGTATCCTAACTACTTTTCCTTCTTATATTTTACAAAATATTGGCATGAAGAAAAGCACTCAAGTTCAATTGGAGATGGATTTCAATTGTTTCTTGTGGTATGGACAAAGATGAAAACTTCATTGGGCTAGTTGGCAAAAAACGGCGAAGCCCACCTTGGCTTGGAGTATTGGGATCAAGGGGCTCCAAAACTTGTATCAGATCAACATGTGCAAACTATGGATCAAATTCCAACAACAACAATACTTTTGGGCAAAATTTATGCATGAAAAATGGTGCATAGATTTGTATCCTACTCTGACGGTCATAAAGCTGGGAGACTCTTAGTTATGGGTCAACTTGGTGAAAGCTATACAAATGGTTGAGAAACTCTTTATTTGGAACCTTGGTATTGGTTATGTGCATTTCTGGTTTGATTGTTGGTGTCCTGCATAAATTCTATGACCTAAGACTTCAGAGCTCAACCCGTATCTTAAAGTGGTTGACTGTTGGATAAGTGTTCAATGGTCTATGCCCACTCTACAAAATTTCCTTCATACTCCTTTTGTGGCTCACATCTATTGGATTCATTTTGATAGAACCAAACTTGATAATATTTTTTGGTAAGCTAACATAACCTAGAGCTTAACCAATTCCATCTACTACAAACTTCATAGTTGGGAGCCTGTGACCAAAGGAAAATATGTTGAGATTTTCATACTTCTTTTATATTGTTTTTAATGATATTGCACTTTAAAGAAAGGTATTTTTGATGTTTTGTTGCAGGAATGATGTAGATTTTCATACCTATTTTATGCTGTTTTTAATGATATTGCACTTTAAAGAAAGGTATTTTTGATGTTTTGTTGCAGGAATGATGAATTAGTTCATTGGAGCAAAAAGATGCAAAAAGGAGTGAATTTGGAGCGAAAAAGACCAAAATGTGAAGATTTGAACTAGGGCGCAGACCCAGGAGCTAAAAGATGCAAAAAGGAGCAAATTTGGAGCAAAAAGGACCAAAATGTGGAAAAACTGCACTAGGGCACCAACGGCGCCCTCGAGGCCGCCGACGGCGAGAATTTCCCGAGGCTACAGGACAAATTCTCTAGAAGGCCCCCGACGGCGCCATTGAGGCCGCTGACGGCGGTATCGACGGTTAGGTGACATGTACAATAGATAAGGCCAAATTTTGAAGGGGTGCGTGAGCAACTCTTGGGAAAACTCATCCATATCCTTAAAGAGAACATTTTTGGCCAAAAATAAGAAGAAGATAGAGGGGAGAAGGAAGAAGAGAAGAGAAGAGGAGCAGACTTTTGGAGACCTGGAGGTTAGATAGGTTCCATTTGACCTTGCTAGAGCTTGTAATTGTGAGGAATTCTTCGAGAAATTGTAAGAGTGGAGGGAAAGTAAGAGATTTCTTCCTCCTTGCTACTTCGAAGAGGAATTCTGTGTGCTGTAAAGAAAGGAAGAGTCTCCTTGCTACTTCGAAGAGGAATTCTGTGTGTTGTAAAGAAAGGAAGAGATTCAGAGGAACTTCCTTGCTACTTCAAAGAGGAATTTTGTGTGCTGTAAAGAAAGGAAGAGATTCAGAGGAACTTTGAGGAGTGTTCATGGGGAGAAATTAGAGATAAGTTATTTACTTGTTGTAGTTTGTATGACTTTGATTTTACGAGTGTTCTTGGGGAGAAATTTAGAGATAAGTTATTTACTTTTTATAGTTTGTATGGCTGTGATTTCATTTATGAATTCCAAGTTGTGTAGTGCTTTCTTCATGAGTTCTGAGTATTTTGCTCTATCTTTCTTCTTGTCTCGAGTTGTGAAATGGTGATTTGAATTGGTGAAGCCATGAAAATGTTTAAGAAATTGTGATGATCTTTTCACTTNCTATTATTATGTTGCACTTGGATGATTTTAATTTTTTTTATAAAGTTAGTGTTATACTTAAATTTGCATGTGTAGTTTAATATATGTTGAGTAGTATTTTGTGGATTGTAATGTAATGTGATTTTTAATTTTGCATTTTAATTTTAATTGTTTTGTTTAGTATTGTTGTTGTGTTTGGAAATGTTGTGCTTGTTTAATGTTTTAGTTTTATACTTATTTCAAAATTTTATTACCCAAAAATTTATTTAATGATTTATGTGTGTAGAAAGCTCCTAATATTATAGACCAGGTGAAGTAGAATTTTTTAGAAGGCCTGCAAAAATTTCAAAATGATGAAAATGCCTAAAATACTAAGGTATGATTTATATTTAGAGTTTTTCTTACCACATGTATTATTTCATATTTAAAAATTTAAGTTTGGGGGAGGGAAGAAAAAGATTAACTATTAGATGTCCTCTATTTAAATATTTTTAAAAAGTATTTTTATGATTTTATGTAGTGAATTTAATTCAGGTAACTATATTTTTGTAACTATTTAAATATTATGGTAGATTTAAGGAAATATTTTTGTAATTAAAATTAATTTTGTAACTTAAGATATCTAGTATAAGAGAATAAGATTATAGTGAACTATTTAAAGTAAAGGAAACTATATTTTGAAGTATTGAGAATCTAGAAATTCATTTGAGAAGAAATGATTGAGGCTCAATGATGTAAAAGCTATGAAATATTTATAAGGTAATGGAATGCTTTGAGATTCAAATTTTGGAAAAGAAAGGTGATGTTCAAAATCATTAAAGGCTATCCAGATATGGTAATCCTCACTTGAAAAAGGAAAAAAAAGGATTGAAAACAATTCCTGGAAAGAAAAGAAAAATATATAGGATTGAAAGCAATCCAGATGAAAAAGAGAAACGAAAGAAGAACAAATATAAAAGTGAGGAGAAGCTTGAGGATATGCCTAATCAAAAATTGGCTTCACTAGACCTACCTAAATGGAAAACTTAATTACATTCCTGAACTTATATTTATGGAATAGATCTTTTACTAGTAGTGTTCTCATGAAATTCTTATCATTTGAATATTCTAAGTGACTTAATATTACAACATATAGTCATTCTTGAAATGAATAGAAAAGTAGAACTCTTAAACTTGATGACTAGATAATCTTGTGGCTATAGAGTTAATTTTATTACTTGAATTAGAACTCTTAAACTTGATGACTACATAATCTTGTGGCTACAGAGTTAATTCAATTACTTAAATTTTTTCTGAAAATCTCACTTTGATATTTCTTTAAATCAAACTTATAGTATTTCTAAATTAAAACTTCACTACAATAGATCATAACTTTTATGTAGTACTAAAATTACTTGAGGATAAGTAATAATTAAGTTTGGGGGATTTTGACCAGAGGAAAATATGTTGAGATTTTCATACCTATTTTATATTTTTTTTGATGATATTGCACATTAAAGAAGGGTATTTTTTATTTTTGTTTCAGGTATGATGAATTATGGTTATGATAATGCACTTTAAAGAAAGGTATTTTTGATGTTTTGTTGCAGAAATGATGAATTAGTGTCATTGGAGCAAAAAGATGCAAAAAGGAGCAAATTTGGAGCAAAAAATGCCAAATTGTGAAGAATTGAACTAGGGCGCTGACAGCGCCATCGACCCCACCGAAGGTGAGATTTTCCTGAGACTCCAAAATTAATTCATTAAGAAGGTCTGCCGACGGCGCCCTAGAGGCCGCTGACGGTGANCGGAAAGGACCAAAATGTGAAAATTTTAACTAGGCCGCCGACAGCGCTCTCGACCCCGTCGACGACGAGTTTTTCCCGAGGCTACAGGAAAAAATTCTTCAGAAGTCCGTCGACGGCGCCCTCGAGGCCGCCGACGGCGAGCTCGGCTGTTATGCCTACTCAAGCTTTAGATAAGGCCAAATTTTGAAGGGATGGTTAGGCAACTCTTGGGAAAGCTCATCCACAACTTTAAAAGATGATTTTGGCCAAAAATATAAGGAGCCTAGAGTTCCTGGAGGTTAGAAAGATTCCATTAGTGTTTGCTAGAGTAAGAAAATTGTGAGGAATTCTTCGAGAAATTGTAAGAGTGGAGGAAAAGTGAGAGATTTCTTCCTCCTTACTACTTTAAAGAGGAATTCTATGTGTTGTAAAGAAAGGAAGAGATTCAGAGGAACTTCGAGGAGATTTCTTGGGGAGAAATTAGACATAAGTTTATTTATTGTGGTAGTTTATATGACTTTGATTTTATATATGAATTCCGAGTTTTGTTATGTTTTCCCCCATGAGATCTGAGTAGTTTTCTCTATCTTTCTCCTTGTCTTGAGATTTGTGAAATGATGATTTGAATTGGTGAAGCGATGAAAATGTTTAAGAATTTGTGATGATCTTTTCACTTTGATTTTAATTTACTTTCAAGATTTGTTTAATCTGGTCAATTGATTTGTTAAAATATGTTGAGTTTTACAACTAAAGTGAAGATTACACAAGAATTGGGAGGTCAAAGCCCTTAGAAATTGGGTGCAAATAAATAGGGAAATGAAATTATCGGGCATAGAATTGGAGATTTTGGAGGTCAAAGCCCTTGGAAGTTGGGTGCAAATAAATAAGGAAATAAAATTATCGGGAGTAGAATTGGAGATATTTGATTTGTTAAAATATGTTGAGTTTTACAACTAAAGTGAATATTACATCCAAGATTCAGGGATAAATTTGTTAAAATATGTTGAGTTTTACAACTAAAGTGAAGATTACATCCAAGATTCAGGGAGTAATTTGTTAAAATATGTTGAGTTTTACAACTAAAGTGAAGATTACATCCAAGATTTAGGGAGGTTAAGCCCTTGGAAGTTGGGTGCAAATAAATAGGGAAATAATATTATCGGGCATAGATTTGGAAACCTTGGAAGTTGGGTGCAAATAAATAGGAAAATAATATTATCGGGCGTAGAATTGGAGATTGCATTGGAAGTTGGGTGAAAATAAATAAGGAAATAATATTATCGGGCGTAGAATTGGAGATTTTAGAGTGACAGAAATTGGGTGCAAATAAATAGGGAAATGAAATTATCGGGCGTAGAATTGGAGATTTTAGAAAATGACAGACTAAAATCCCCAATTCGGTCGTTGGGTGCAAATAGATAGGAAAAAAATATTATCGGGCGTAGAATTGTAGATTTTAGAGTGATAAACTAAAATCCCCAATCCAGTTCTATCGTTTGGGTGCTGAAGTGTGGATGTTAGCCCTCAGGTGAGGGGAACGTGGGAGCTCCAAAGTGAGAGCCGGTATCCTCCCAGGCTAGNACCAATTGAATTATTAAAATATGTTGAGTTTTACAACTAAAGTGAAGATTACATCCAAGATTCAGGGAGGTCAAAGCCCTTGGAAGTTGGGTGCAAATAAATAGAGAAATATTACTATCGAGTGTAGAATTGGAGGTTTTAGAGTGCCAGACTAAAATTCCCAATTTGGTCTTATCATTTGGGTGCTGATGTGTAGATGTTAGCCCTCAGGTGAGGGGAACGTGGGAGCTCCAAAGTGAGAGCCGGTATCCTCCCAGGCTAGCCGCTAATTTAGTAAACAAGCATAGGATTAGTCAATATTCTTTATGCCTGGACCAAAGGGTAAAGAATTGGTATGCTCATATTTGACACAAAATAATTTGGACTAATTCAATTTATCCATTCACTATATTTTCTTGACAAGGAGAAGGATGCTTTCTTATATATTGATTATCACATTTGAACCTTCATTAGTATAATTAGTTATTTGATAGTTATTAAAATTACATATTTATTTCAATTGCCTATTAGTGATAGATAAGCAAATTAAACTTCATTGTTGNTTATAATTTTTTAGCAAGGAGAAGGATGTTTTCTTATATATTGAATATCACAATTAAACATTATTCACTCTCATTGATTACTATCCAAAATTATCTACTTATTTCAATTGACTATTAGTGACAGATAAGCAACTTGAGCGTTGTTGTAGTTGAAGTATTACTTTTTATTAAATCTTAGTCTGTNGTTGTGATTAAAGTTTTGCTTTTTCTAAAATCTCAGTTCGTAGTTCTAATCTTACTCCCCGTGGGATCAATATCTAGGACTCCGTTAGAGCCCTATATTGCTTGAGCGATACATATACTTGTGTTGATAAGTGTGAATTTACAATTACTGAATATTTATTACATCCATATTTATCAAATCTATAATTGTTATTAAGTTTTGGTACAGTTGCTGAGGAATTAAATCTTTTAGCAGCTGTATTAAATACTTATATTTTTAAGCATATATAAAGTCACGGTCAATCCTCAAGTCTTGTGTTTAACTTTCGGGATAGATATAAGGTTGAGGTATAGTGCTCTTTCGTTTAAACTATGAAAGATATGAGATCAATTTTATTTCATATTTTTTATAAAACTATATATGTAAATTAAGAGCCTTCCCGAAGTGGCCGACGGGATTCTAATTCCCACGACCGACAGCTTCTAACGGGTAACTCCTCAACTACTTTTTAGTGCTGACAAGTAGTAGTATAATTTATTTAAGCTTCTTTAAGGCTTTTTCTAGCAAAATATATAACTTCAAAAATCTTATCATAATTTTGGCCTAATACTGCCCCAATAGCATAATCACTCACATTACATTAAGTCAAACAGTTTTTCATAATTAAGTGAAACAATAATAGGTGCAATGATTAATTTTTTCTTTAATAAAGTGAAGGCATTTAGGAATTCCTTGTTAAAATTAAATATTGCATATTTTTCCAAAAGATGACCTATAGGCTTGATAATTTTAAAAATCTTTAATAAAACACCTGTAAAAACTAGATTGTCCTAGAAAACTTCAAACTCCTCTCACTGTGGTAGGAGGGGGTGGTTCAACTATAACTTGCATTTTTGCTGGATTTACTTCCATGCCATTTTTAAAAATTTTATGCCCTAAAATGATTCCTGCTACGATCATAAACTGAGATTTTTGTTAATTGAGAAGTAATGTTGACACAATTTTAGGGGGTCCTGTGGAAGCTATCGGTCACCAGAATGAAAATTCTGACGTCCGCTTTGGAGGGAAATTTAATTTGTATACATATATATATATATATATATATATATATATATATATATATATATATATATATATNGTTTTTGGTTTTGTTGCAACGTAAGATTATATAAGTGAAAAAAGTCATTAAATTTATTGTTATACTATTGCAAATAGACAGTCGGGATCAACTACCTAAGAGGTAGGCACCTAAGCGTCAAACTAGTTGTGCTTAAGCACCGGTTCACTTAAACCAGTTCACGAACGGTTAAAAATGAAAAGTTGAGCCGAAAAATGCCATTTTGGACCTCCAATGTTGTCTTCTTCCTTTTGAGTTCATGATTTTAGATCTAAGGCTCTTTTGAGAGTGAAGATTTCATTGAGGAATCAAGCTAAATTTGCTAGATTTCATCTTATTAAGGTAAGAGCTTCACTTCTATTTAAAAATTTGATATTTTCACCATGTATTTTTACCACATTGGGAATTTATTCAAAAAACACTATTCATGGTGAAAATTTGCAAAAAATCTATGGAAAATACATGGAATTGATAGTTTAAGCTTTTAGAAGTTGAGTATAGTGATTCAGACTTGAATTTAGGATTTATTGTGAATTTTATATGATTTTTAGAAATGGCCCCAAGAATGAAGAGGATCAAGGGGAAGTCCTACTTCAATTCTAGTAAGTTCATTAGTTCAAAAGCTTGGGACAAATATTATGAAGTGCTGCAATCTAGAAAGTGGATTTCTGAGTGAAGTTTCAAAATAGCTGGTGAAGCAGTAGAAGATTTAATAGTTTGTCGACAGTGGGAACAATTTTTTTATTTTTCTGTTGTAGTTGTAATTTCAGTGGTTTGGGAGTTCTATGCTAATCTCCCTGAAGCTGAAGAAGATCAAGTTATGGTCAGAGGAAAATTAGTACCTTTTTCCCCTGAGGTAATAAATTTGTTTTACCAGTTGCCCCTAGTGTATTGTATTTTTATTCAAATTATAATCCTACTGAGAAGGACTTACATGAGATCATATCTTCATTGACTGCTGGAAGAGGACTATGGAAAATAACAAATGAAAGAAGATTCAATTTCCCTGCATCAAAGCTAGATGCCACATTGAAAGTGTGGCACTATTTATTTCAGTTCGTCTACTCCCAACCAATCATCTCAGTGAAGTTACAAGAGATGGAGCTACTTTGAACTATTGCATTTAGTAGTTCAAGCCGACTGAGAAGAGACACCAAAACACCTTTTGGAAAATTATAAAATGAGTCTTGGATTGATTTGAAGAGCCCACCTAGCCCACTCCAGACTCCACCGCAGTCCCCTCCTCTTAAGAATTCTTTAGATTAATTATGATACTTTTAGAGAGAAGAAGGAGAGAAGTTGTAGCGTGTGAGTAGAGAGCATTATAAGAGAAAGGAAGAGAAAAGATTCAAAGGAACTTTAAGAGTTTGGTAGAGAGAAGTTTTATCTTTGTGACTACATTTGGTTTTAATTTAGACTTCTTGTGTGTTTACATGATTTCTACTATTAAAATTATGTGTGGTTGTGTTTTTTCCATGAATTCTGACTAGTTTTTTTATTTTTTTTCTTTAAAATGATAAGTGATTAAGTGTTGGATGGAAGTTGTAAGAAGTATTAATCTTTATTGTTTAAATAAATTGTGATGATTTTAAAACTTATACTTCATTTACTTTTTGATTTGGCCAATTAAGATGTTAATATTTGTTGTGAGAACATGTAAGATCCATGATAGTATTATCTCAGTCAACTAATGATAAGAATCACATGAGATTTTATGGATGAGAATGTAATTCATAAGATTGAGTGCAAATAAAAAGGAAAATAAACTTTGAAGGGTGCAGAGTTAGAGAACTTTAGAGTGACAAGTTAAAGCCCCCAATTTGGTTTATTGTTTTAGGTTTCGATATGAGATTTTAACCATCAGGTGGATGGAGAAGAGGGAACTCTAGAGTGAGAGAAAGTATCTTCCGTACCTTGCCCATCTTTAAGACTATTCAAACTTTAAATTAACCAATGTTCTTTATAGCATCTCTAGTAAGAGTAAATAATAATATTGCTCTTTTTTGGTACAACACAATATGAATACTTCCACAACAAAATTCTTATACTTTTTACTAATTCATAATAAGGAAAATATATTTTATTTATATTGCATTTATCTTACAAATATCTATTTAAATTTAGTTAGCTGTTTATTTTGTTTTCAAAAATAAAAAATTACCAAAAAGAATAGAACTTTCATTCCTATTACAACATCTATAGTTTGAGTAAGAATATTTTGCAAAGCAAAATTTGTTATCTGATTTCTTCTGACTTATTTAAAGATTGAAGTTTTCCCTGTGGGTTCGATATTCGGGGTTTAATAAAAAAGTCCTATATTACTTGATGACAATACGTATACTTGCATAGTATTCCATATTTAAATATAATAATTGTACTATTATTTTCTTCGGAATCAAGTTTTTTTTGTCGTTGTAAAGTAAAAAATATAAGTAAGGAAATTAAAAATATAATCACATACTTTGTAGTACTGTCATAAAAGATTGGGATCAACACTGTCTTGAGTTTCTCTCATTGTAAAGAAAATGCAAATGTGGAGAGAGAGAGAACGAGGGACAAAATGAGAGTTCTTCCTTTGAAAGTCTGTTCTTTATCAAAAAATTGTAATTAATGTACCTTGTGTTTATTGTTGCCTAGATGTTTTGTAGCTTTTAACCAAGATAAATAAAATGTTTAATTTTATTCAGTTGCAGAAGCTTTTCCCTCTTATTGTTGTATGGTCGGTCGATTCGTATTGTTGTATTCTATTGTTTCTTTCTTTTGCTTAATTTTCTTGAGCTAGGAGAGTAAGAAAAACGATCATCAAATATCATCCGTTAAAAACCATGTTTTCCAAGTTTCAAAAATTTGTCGTCTTTATTCGATCGATCATATTGGGTTCCCCAAGTTTTGAAGGGATAAGAACATTGTTTGAGCAAAATTAGCTAACTACACTTTTCATTGTGTTGATCGAACTTATTTTGGTAACGAAAATCCCTTTTATGTTTACATAAAAAAATTTAAGAGAAGAATTTCTTTAAGTCATCTTGCTCCACATTTAAAGGAGTTCCTTTCCGGTGTATGTCTTATGACTATAAGCTTTTGAAGAGATTCTTTGGATGATAATGTATGGGTCACTCTGTGTTTGGTTTAAATTTCTGATCGACTGTCCCTGGGCGGCTAAATTGACTTTCTTCAGTACCAAGTCTCCTGGGATAGATACCTTCTTTCAGACATGTTTTTTGAAGTATCTCACGATCTGCCTTTAAACTTCTTCCTATCAAGGAGCTGAATTGGGTTATCTTTTTCTGTTAAATTGAGAGCTAACATAGCACCCTTGATGTTCTCTTCCTGCCATTCAACAAGATAACACAGCTATGACGACCATCTGGTTGTGATGATATATTCAACTGTTAACAATGTCACTGATGATGGTGTTGTCTGAATGGCCCAAAGTACTGACAGTAGTAAGTCCACCAAGTTCCCTTGGCTCCTTTGAGTTACTTCTTCAGCAAATTCACAATAATCTTATTAGCTGCCTCAACCTGCCTGTTCATTTGGGGGTAATGGACTAAAGCAAACTACAAATCAATCCACTAACTCACACAAACATATGTCACATGTTGATCCAAAACTATGTTCTATTATCGGTGATGATGACCAACAACAGTCCATATCTCCATATGAGATCAGACCAAATGAAGTTTTCCACCACTTGATGATGAGTCGGGCAAGCACTTTAGCTTTGATCCACTTGGAAAAGTAGTCGACCAATACTAAAAGAAACTTCTGTTGGCCTTTAGATGTGTGAAAGGGACCCATGATGATCAAACCCCAAGTGGTGAGAGGCCAAGAACTTGATATCAATAAAAACTTGTGAGCCGCTTGATAATGTGGAGGTGTGTGTGTTTGACATTGCTTGCATTTTCTAGAGACTTCCTCGACATCCTTAAGGATTATGGGCGAGAAGTAGCCTTACCATTGTAAATGATAAGTTAAAGTTTTCCCTCTAGAGTAACTCCCACATTCTCTAGAATCTACATCGCTGAAAATAACCAGTGCTTCGTCTTCAATCAGACATGTCAGGTACACCGCGGTTACCGATCGTTTGAAGATCTTTCCTTCGATTATCAGATACAACACACTTTGATTTTTGAAACATGGATCAGTAATGTCTTCTGATGTTTTTCTTGTCTCTAGGTAGAGGATGTATGAATCCCTCCAACTCTTCATCCCATTGACCACTATCGACATGAACTTAAGTTCCTTAATCGTTGATCGAATAAGTCTTTGTAGTGTTCTGCTTTTATACCTCACTTTTGGTTGAGGTCTAGTTTTTCCTCCTTAGTAGTCCAGGGTCTAGCCATAGGACTTTCCTGTTGAATATTCCTAGAAAACTAGAAAATGAACCCTCACCATTAGAAATTCTAAACTCTTCTTTTCTCAACTTGAAGTTTCATATACTGGTCATAACTTCTAGCACTTAGTAGGTGGGGCCGCTATAAGGGAGCTCAAGGAGAGTTCCCATAGGATTGCTTGACCTTAGGGTTGACTCTGGGTGTTGGTCTTGAGCTAGTGCATACACTGTCACTCACTTGCACATTGCACCCCACTCACAACCCTAAACCCAAACTTGTTAACTTTGATCCCTTGATCTTATGGGGGTTCATGTAGATGATCCCCTAGACACACTAGCCCTATGTTAGGGTTTTGATAAGACTAGTACATAGAGGACCCAAATGGAGATTCCATTGGTCCATAGCTCAAATAGGGTGGTTGGCAACTAAATTTCACCAAAGCACCTAACATAGCCTTTTGCCCCCCAAATCTACCAAATTTACCAAAACACCCCCAAACCCTCAGTTTGACCAAAATTCCCAATTTCACCCAAAATACTCAAATTTTTTCAAAAATCATCTCAAACCATTTTAAACCACCTAATTTGCCTAAAACCTCCCAAAATTGCCAAAATTACCAAAATAGCCTCAAAATTGCCAAAATTACCAAAAATATCCTTGGTGGCCTTAACTTTCCCAAAACCTTTAAAATCATTTCGATTGTCCCCAAAACCAATTTGAACCCTTCAATTGAACCCAATTTGACCAATTTGACCCATTTTTGACCAAAAGCCCCAAATTGCCCTTAAAGGCCCCTAATTCACCCCAAATGTCAACCAATTTGGTTCCAATTCTTCCTAATTTCCATTCTAAACTCAAATTCATCATGAAAAAACTCAATTCAGGCCAAATCCCAACCCAATTGACCTATACTTTGAGCCCAATTTCACCCAAATCCAAAACCCGCAATTTTTCCCCAATTTAGTCATGTCTCCAAATTGAATGCCCAACTCCCAAAATTGACACCTAGTTAATGTTGAGAACTCTTTATAACATTCCCCTAAACCATTTTTAACCTCAATTTGGACTTAGACATACTCTAGCCTAACCTAAACCCAAGTCTAACCCAACATCCCCAAATTGATCAAATGTCCAAAATCCTTCAAAGTGAGCCTCCAAATTAATTCAAAATCACTCTAAAACTTTTATGGTAGCACCCTAACCACCTCAGCTTTTCTTGAGAACCACCATAGCCTCTTCTATTTAAACCACCCCCTCCATGGCCATAAAAAAGAGCTAACAAATTCCTTAAGGAAACTCTATCTAATTGCTTCCAGAGACTCTCCAAGAACTCCTCAACTAAATCTCATGAATTTTCCCCTTTAGTTTCCACTGTGAGAGCTCAATTTTAAGTTCAAAATTTTAGCCCGAACCAAGACATATTTTCCCACACTTCCACAGTCCACCAAAGTTCAATTATCTATGCCCACACCATCACTAGAGTGAGAGGAGTTGATTCCCCATAAAATATCCATCCTAATAAACCTCTAACTTAGCTTTAGATCAACACCTAAAAATGGCTTTGATCAAAATCATACCTAGACAATTCACCAAGGCCTAGGAGTTGATCTGGAGGTTAATTGTACCCAATCAAAGCTACTACAACCATCTGATTGAGGCCTCCCCTCTCAGACAAAGGTATAAAGCTCTAACCCTAATCCGAGCTTATTTTAATTCTCCAAACGTATTTATTGTATTACATACCGTATAAGTCATACACATATGTTGTTCATGAGTAGATGAAGGTTTAGGAACTAACCCCATGCGATTTGGTTGATTATAGATGTAGATCTTAGGGTTTTAAATTGAACAGTTCTCGGATTAGGACACTTGGGGACGGTGATGGAGAGTTATTTGATCGTGCGCTTATTCGATGGACGGAGGAGATTAAGTCGGATAAACACTTGATACATGATCCATGGGCCGCATGGCAGCTGATGTGTCTGGCGGCATCAAATGGCAGAGCGCTGCGTGTAAAGCTCGGAGCGGACGAGATTGACGTGGCGGCTAAGCTGGATAAGTAGAAAATTAGGGATTATTTATTTATTTTTAATTTTAGAACTTTGAAAAATCATAACTTTGTGTAGAAAAATCATAAAAATAAAATAAAATAATTTACTTGCTCAGTGAATAGAGGAGAATAATGTGGATGAAAAATAAAAATTATTTGTGGATTTTTTTTATTTTTAATTAATTAAATACTCCTTGAGGTATTTTAATTCATTGTGATTAAATATTGCTCACTATAGCTTGAAATTTTTAGGGTATGTTTCTAATGACATGAAACATATTCTTTGATTTTTCTAAGTTCATAAAACATCTCTATGTTTCTAATCCTAATTTTCAATCTTGGATGGCTATTTTTCGGGACCCAATAAGTCATAACTTGGCGTTTGTCAGTTACACATTCAACTACTCAAAACTTTCATATCTTACTTAGTTCCCTGCAAAAATACATAAATGTTGCAAAAGATTAACATTGCAGCTGGAATGTCGAGAAGAGGATAGGTACACATTTACAGTTATTTAATTTCTATAAAATATTATAAACTGATTGGTTGAGTACTTTCCTTTACCTGCAAAATAAAATAAGTTTTCAAAATTAATTAACATTTTCAAAAACAAAAATTTAATTGTTTCAAAGGTAACCATAAATCCTTTGAAATATCACTAAATATAAAACACTCTTTTGAATTTATAGGGGTCCCTTGGACGAGGTAACCCATGGCTGCTAACAAGGTCTCCCTGGTTTAAATAAGTGTAACAACTTGTTTAAGCTTAGTAAGTTTAAAAGAAAATGGCGGTACATGAATGAGGGAACCATGGAATCCTAATCGGTGTAACTCTAATTAAGTTTAACCCCTCTATAATATTTAAATAACCTTAGGAAATAATCGATTTGACATCAGAGCTTGACACATTAGAAAACTTGACCTCTAAACTTGAAATTTCTCTCAATCTTTACAATTTTACACTTCTAAGCTTAAACATGCTAATTCTTCGAAGAGCTTGGAGCTAACATCATGGGTTGAAATCTACAACAACACGAGGGCTAACAACATGAGGATCTACAACAACACATCCATTCCTTAGAATTAAGAAACTAAGCCATAAGATTTTGAGGTTGTTAGCCTAGTGCGACATAAATCCTCACTTTATTTTTAGGCCTTGGCACAATCATGCTGTGCAAAATAAGCCCTAACCTGTCTCAGGATTCTGAGGTTGTTGTTCATCATGACTAAAACTCTCACATCTTTTAGGCTATTTGTTCAATCGTCTCGCATAAATCCAATCCCTAATTAATAAAAATTGGTATGATGCAACATTTAAATAATATTTCTCCTCAAAATTTAAGCTTAACCATAGGGTAGCTTGGGAATTCACCTAGGTTCTCCTCCAGATCCATGACATCCCCTTGTCTCTCTTTCTTTGAATTCCATAATATGTTCCAAATTTGAGTCATTCCATTTTTTTCTATACCTCTTTGCTTGATCTCATTGAAAAATCATATTCCTTTGAAATTCTTGAAGATAATATCCCTTGATTTTTATCGAGAGTTTTCTTAGGTGACTCCGGTTATCAAAGATGTAATTAACTATAGGGGCTTGCCCCTATAGAAAGCTTTTCCGAACCCAACTTAATATAAACCCTATATAATTTTTTATTTTAAATAGGGGAACTTGTTGGCTTATAATAAAATGGTTTTGCAGACCAAGCAGAAGTCTTACAATTCTTATTTTATTTGATTGTGCCTCACCATCAAGCCATGTGTTTGTCTTTCGAGATAGATACATAGCTTAAGGTGTGGTTCTCTTTCATTTAAATTATGAAAGATATGTGATCAGTTTGATTTCATATTTTTCTAAACTAAATATATATATATATATATANTCGGTCAGCCTGTTCTATGTGGGGAGACCATTTGGAATGGATTTCTCTCCCCCTCTTTGTCTTTTCTTTGATGGAGAATTTTCCATAAGTTGTTGCCTACTGATGACAATACTCAAATTTATGGGGTTGAAATGCCCACCAGGTGAAATTTACGCTTGGATACTGAGGAATCTATTGACCATCTCTTCTTTTCATGTAAGTTCTCTTAAGGGGTCTGTCTGGAATCTACCAAACATTTGTTGCTTAACGCAATCACTTTGGACTAGCTGCATTTCTCTTTCTGTTGGGTCAGCTGGAATGCTACCAGCATTAGTTCTATCTCTTTTATCATTGCTTGGTTCTTGTGGATGGCCAGAAACCAGACTAAGTTTGAGGCTCAACCCTTATCTATGGTCAAAGTGACAAGAAATTGCACTACCTTTCTCATTATACTTATCAAGCACAAGAAATTCCTTAAAATTTGCTCTCTATCCATTTCTGACATCACCCCCTCAGCCATTTTCATCAATTTTTATTGGAAGTCTCCCTCTTTCCCATACATTAAGGTTAATATTGATCGACGCTTTTCTGATAAGGTTGTTGGTTTTCCTGGGATCTTCAAAAATCACCTTGGGCAGTGTTTATTGTTCTTCCATGCACCTATCTTTGTCTTGGATGCTCTTAAATCTGAGCTCATTTTTGTATTTTGGGCCATCAAATTTGCTCTTTTGAACAAGTGGGGGCATCTGCATGTGGAAGTGGACTCGTCTGTTTTGATGCAGCTAAAGAATTAAGATTAACACCCTCAGCATATTTCTCAATGGGTTCGAAAGATAAACTCCCTAAGGCCCCTCCTCAGTGTGAAATTTTCCATTATCTATGGGGAGGGAAACTGACCAGCCAATTAGCTTGCTAGACTAGGACTAAGCTCTACACTTTCTTTTTCTTCCTCCCCACCTTCTCCTCTCCTTCTCTTACTCCGTGGGGACCTTCTGAAGGTTCCCCATCTCATAATTGTAACCTGATCTTCAATTAATAGAATTCCTTTGCTTCAAAAAAAATTATACTTATACATACACATGCTTATAATTGTACACACATTACAGGAAAACCATCTATAACTGATGACAAAATCGATTGCTTTGTGTGCGTCAACGACTAGTTAATTTTTTATATCTTAACTAAGATAAAAGTTGTTGCTTTTGATCAGAAAATATTTTGACAGCTTGTTTTTAGTAACCAACGATCTATACCATCAGTTCTTTTCTAAATAAAAATTGATGAATAACCCTCATCAATAATTAAGTGAGTTGTTTTACTCGGGTCATGAATTGACAAGCATTTGATGAGAACCGACAGCTTTATGCATAGATGATCCACCTTAAAATTACCTATTTTTATGCACATTTTATGCTCAATTTTTTAGGATATTATACTTTAATGAAAGGTATTTTTATGTTCTTGGTTGCAAGTGCAAGAAAAAGAGTTTAAGAGTAAAAATGAGCAAAAATACATCAAAAAGGAGCAAAATGGACTAAATTAAGGAAAATTACCAAACCAACCGAACTGACACCTAGGCGCCAGATGCAGAACTTGGTTGGTGCCTAAGCGCGATGATTTGCACCTAGGAGCCATAGTTATTTTCTAGAAGATTCATTGAATGAGGCCAAATTTTGAAGAGATGTCTGAAGCAACCCTTGGTCATTTTCAAAGCTCTATAAATTTGGATTAATTCCAAGAGGCTAGGGGGTCGAATATATTGAGTCACATAGTGTGTGAGTGTGTTAAGAGTGTGAGTATTTTTCATTGTGAGTCTTTGTGATTTCTGGACTTTTTGAGTCTTGTATATGTCATTGGAGTTCGAGAAGGCATAAACTTTAAAGGAGTGCTTGGGGAATTATTCAAGATAAATATTTATCTCATTTTCTTTAAGTCTTGTACTTTGGATTTCAGTTTTATAAATATGTTTTATTTTGTTATCCCATGTGTTTTGAGTAATTTTCTCTCCTTCTCCTTACAATATGAAATAATCAAGTAAATGATTTTGATTTTGTTTCAAACTTCTTTTTTTCCTAAAAAAATTGTGATGATATTTTTATTGGTCCTTCACTTTACAGATTGGTCACTTGTATTGTTAAAATTTATTGAGGAAACTTATAGTCTTGACAGGGCTAAGATTTCTTGACTTGTAAGTATTACATTTTACCTTAGAAAGAGCAGTGACGATCGTTCGAAGGGGAGTGCAAATACGTAGAGAGATAAGATTTGATGGGTGTAGAATTGATGTTTTTGGAGTGACAAACTATATTATTTTATTAAATTGGCCTAGAGATTGGAACTAAGGGTCACTAGTAGGTCCTATAGAGATGGCACAGTGAGTAATCTTGGAGTGAGACTATAACTTACCCAACACTACTATACATACCGACACCGACTTTAGATTAATCAATGATTTTTACACATCGAAAGAAGTAAAGAATATGTATGCTCTTATTTGTCACAATACCATATTTAATTTACTAAACATTTGAAATCCTATACTAATTATGAATTAATTGCAAGGAGAAAGTATTTTCTTATATATTTTCTAAATCATTACATTTACTTTTGCATTTTGTAGAAAGTAGTAAACTTAATTTCATCTTTAATACTTTAGATATTCGCTGGAGTTTTAAGTAGAGTTCTCTTAAAGTTAAAATTCTTGAGTTTCATTTCTTTTCATTTTTTTTGTGGAATTGATACTGGGATTTTTATAGAAAATTCTATATTATTTGAAATGATATGTATACTTGCGTAGTACCCTTAGTGAGAAAATTATTTTTTAAAATTTTATCATATTACATTTGTTCTCTCTAGCCGCTAAATATAATTTGGGTCGTGGCATATTAAGGAACATAAAAATCTGCGTAATTACGTGTCAGGTTAATAAAAAATGAAATTATTTAAAACTGATAACTATTATATTGTGGTCAAGCCTCAAAATTAGTATTAAATAGTAATTGGTGTTGAAAACCCTCATTTCTCCTTTCTTCTCCCATGTGCTCAAAACCCTTGCGGCCCTCCTCCTCCCTATATTTTGCCTCATTCTTTGCTAATACAATCGTCATTAGAGCTAGCTGGGAAAACAATGTAGGGATTGTGGCTTATAAAGACTACCAAAACTCTCATCCTTCCACTTCGTTCCTACCAGATAAACCATTGAGGAAGGTAAGCTTGTTCGCACCATTCTTTCTTTTTACTTATCTCAAATTTTATAAGGAGGCTTGTGGTAACACATTTAGGGCAAGTTTTAACTTAGATTTTACCTAAATCCTGCCAGACAATATGTTTAGACAAAACAAAACCCCACATGTCATAAATTCGGAATCTATGAATTTAGGCTGTAAAAAGGTGAAGCTCACCTTCTCATGCATAAGTTCATGAAAGCAAAGTGTTATAAATGTAAATATGAAACCTTATGTGTTATATTTGTAAATACAAATAATTTTTTTGGTATATATGTAAATTACCTAAAAGATGTTTTGAGTGATCTTTATGTAATCGCCCCAAGAAAGAGATAATTATATATACAAACCAGCCAAAACTTTGATATTTTCAAAATGCCACATGTGAGCTTTTTTTTAACTACATAACTAATGTATTTACATGTGACACGATCAAACTATTCCGAATTTAATATAAGTAAAAATATGGGTTGTGGTTTTATCATGAATTTTTATATTTGGGTGAGAATTTGAAAATTGGATGAAAGAGGGTGGTTGATTTGTAAATAGGAACTTTTGGGTGGTTTTTATGTAATTGCCTCTAGAAAAAGATAAGTACATAAAAACAAACCCAAAAGTTTAGAATCATGGTGTGGTTGCTTAGGTTTAAATTTAGTCTTAGATTTTATCATTTAAATGAAAATGCAGTTAATGGGGAATGATTAGGTGGTTGGATGTTATTTGATCAAGATCCCATAGTTTGTTCACCTTGTAGTCCAGTGAACCCATTATATTAATGTTTAAGAGCTTTGAGCTATAAAATTCAAGGATCATAACTAACAATTTTGGTTTTCTCTTGTTATAGCATTCTAAACAAATCAAAGGTAAATATCAAAGCAATGCCTTAAAGGTTGACATTAACTTATTTGCTCATAAAGTGTTGGCCATACAAGTTTCATTTTATAGTTCAGAGACACAAAACATGTCTTCTTATGATCTAGAGGTAGGGACGAAGTTTGAAGAGTTGCCACAAGAATCCTTTCAAAAAGCGTCCAAATATGTTGAATTTCAGCTCATAACTATCAAAAGTCGGTACATAGTCGTCTTGGGCGCCGTCAGCGAGCTTTTCTATCATTTTTGGGTCTTCTCCGGTAAATCTCGCCGTCGGCACTGTTTTGGGCGTCGTCGGCAAGCAGACTGCGCAGCTCTACCGTTTCGCTTTGTTTGGCTCCATTTTAGCTCCATTTCGCCTCATTTCAGTTGTGTTGTATTCCTAACAGATAGCCCTACAAAATAAGCATGAAAAAAATCTTCCTTTAAAGTATAATCTCATTCAAAAATATGCAAGAAGTTTAAAAGAGATTAAGCATCGAAAGATTTATCGAAATGTGATAGGGTAAAATTTCATTTCTTGCTCGTTTTTGCTCCAAATTGCGCCGTTTTTGTTTTTTTTCCTCCAAAAATCTATTTCTTGTACCAGAAACCAAAAACATGCAAAATACATTCCTTTAAAGAGCAATATCATTAAAATTAAGCATAAAATGTATATAAAAATTCAAGCATTTTTTAGGTGTGTCACCTTACTCTGTAAATTGCTATTAAAACCTAGAGGATAATAAAGTTTATAGTTAGAATTTCCCTTATTATTGGAGTTTCCTAATGGGTTCGCAGAATTGTACCCCCATTGTATATTTACAGCATTAGAGTTATTATTACTCTAATTGAAATTAAGGTGATTTTTTCAATCACGATTATAAAAATTTGAATAAGGATTTTTAGTTCGATTGTTTATTGCATTTAAAGTTTCATATGAAGATTAAGATTCTATCATTTGTCCCAATGAATTTTTCTCAAGCACAAGAGGTGTCTGAAAATAATTCTTCCCAAATTGATCTATCTTCTTTTATATTGTAGCATTTCGAGCAGCCAAAATATATATTGCATTAGAATCATGAATATTAGCCTCTCTTTTTTGAGTTGCCCTTTCAGAGGGCCATTGAAAATTATCAATAGACATCTCTTCAATTAAAGAATAAGCTTTATCAAATGGTTTTGACATTAATAGTTCACTAGCAACACTGTCAATTAGAGATCTGAGAGATCCAACTAATTCATTATAAAAAGTTTGAATTATTAACTAATCTGGTAACTCATGGTGTGTACACTTCCTGAGGAGATCTTTAAATTGTTCTCTAGCTTCATAAATTGATTCTCCTTCAAACTGACTAAAATATGTGATATCGTTTCTAAGCTTAGCAGTTTTTTTATGGTGAGAAATATTTAGATAATTTTTTTGTGATAATTCTCCCTAAGTTCTGATAGATTCAGGTGCTAATGAGTTTAGTCACATCTTAGTTTTATCCCTTAATGAATTAGGAAAAAAGTCTAAGTTTGACGACATCATTTTACACTCCATCATATTTAAATATAGCATACAATTCTTGAAAACTAGCAAGATGTAAATTAGGATCTTCAGTAGGTATTACCCCAAATTGATTATTTTGTTCCATTTGAATAATAACAGATTAAGCTCAAATGAATTAACAACTACAGTAGGATTTTGTATGCTCAAGTGAATTTCATCTACTGTAGGATTGACATAAACTTTTAAAGGTCTTTGTTGATGTTCATTTTCAATTCCTTGATTATTTAAGTTGTAAGCCATTTTTTCAGACTATTTTTATTGTTTTCTAATTTTTTTAACAGTTCTTTCTAACTCCGACATGTAAGGTACTAAACCTACAGATCTTAAACTATGCATACACAAACACAATAAGTAATTAAAATAAGTAAACACACTACAATGTAAATATAGATTACACAACAATTTTTTTTCTTTTTATGATTATATATATTATATGCCTTTCACAAGCAAATCGACATTTTACATCTTTGTGTTGTAGTATAAGACCTCCTTAAATGGACTATGGCATCTACTCTCTTTCTAACTATTGGATATAAGACCTTCCTTACACGGAGTTACAATTTTCCTATAATTATTTCCTTGGGATAGGACATAAGTCTCCTAGCATTTCTTCCTGAAATAAATAGACAAACTGACATTTAACATCTTTGAGTTGTTGTATAAGACCTGTTTAAATGGAATATGGCATCTACTCTCTTTCTAACTATTGGATATAAGACCTTCCTGACACGGAGCTACGACTTTCCTATAGTTATTCCTTTGGGATAAAATATAGGTCACGTAACATTCCTCTTCCAAAACCAACATTTGACATCTTTGAGTTGTAGTATAAGACCTCCTTAAATGGATTATGACATCTACTCTCCTTCTTACTATTGGATATAAGACCTTTCTAACATGGATTTCTGGCTTTCCTATAGTTCTTCCTTTAGAATAGGATATAAATCAGATAACATTTCTCTTCAAAACCCAACATTTGAGATCTCTGAGAAACAATAGAAGAACTCCTTCAATGAAATATGACATTCATTCCCCCTTTTATTGTAGGATATAAGACCTTCCCAGCAAGAAACTATGGCTTTCCTATGATCCATTTTTTTATGACTTCTTCATAAGTCACGAAACCCCTATTCCCCAACAGACTTTGAAAATTGAATGATAAACTACCTGAAACGGTATAATCATATTCTTATATTCAAAACTACCAATAAACTGACAATTTCATTAAGTGATATGGATCGTTTCGATCAACGCTAGTATGTGTGGCATACTTGTTCAGCATTCCACACATATTGGGGGGGCCCATTTGTTGACCTCACTTTTGTGAGGATCCTAAAATGACATCCATAGACCAGACATGTAGTGAGTAACCCTCAAGCTCAAGTTTCTCAAACATGTCATAAAGACCTAAAAATGATCATCACGATCAATAAGAAAAAGGGTCAACCAACATTGACCTTTGAACTTATCTAGGGTCCCCAAAACCCTAAAAATTGGATTGAAGCCTAACACACTTTCTTTTAGTTCAAACCATGATGCACCCCAAAATGAGCAGATCATCAAAGACAACCCCTAATTTAGTTAAAACCTGACCCAATGGTCATCACAATGACCATTTGGTCCCAATTGGCCAACTTTGGTCAAATTTCTAAATTTTGGTCAAATTGGTCAACTTTGGTCAAATTGGTCAACTTTGGTCAACTTGGACCATTTGGTCAACCCAAACACCTAATTGGTCAAATTGGACAATTTGGTCAATCCAAAACACCAAATTGGTTAAACTGGACCATTTGGTCAACCATAGACCCATTGATCAAATATTGGTCAAAATGGTCAATTTTAAATCTCATGGTCACCACATTGACCATTTGATCATACATAGACCTAAATGATCACAATATGGTCAAGACATTACAATATGGTCAATTTGACAATCCTTGTCAACCTTGCTCAACCTTGGTCAAACCCAAATCATACCACCAAATCCAATGAACCCATGATTAAACTAACTATAACATGGTCAAGTCTGTCATCCTGGTCAATCCTGTGCTTAAATTGGCCAACCATGTTCAACACTGGTCAACTGTGGTCAAATTGATCAAACTTGGTCAACATTACCAATTTTTGTCAAAATTTGGTATTTTCATCAAATTGTTTTATTCTCTTAATTAATTAAAGATAGTGAAATTAAGGATTATTAGACCTAGGATTTGAAGTTTAAAATATTGGTTTAAACCCATGGCCACCCAAAAATCATATTTTATACTTTAACCCTAAATTCACTACATGGCAATTTGCTAATGGGTCACCCATGACCCATGAAACACAAAATGACATGAACAACATTCATAAATGACCCATGAGTCATGACTATTGACTCAAAATAAAAGTCATTATGAAGTCATCATGAAGGGAAGAACAATGTGGCATTCTTTCATGAAATTTGGAATGAAGATGTGGTGAGATCATCACTCACCTCCATCTTCATCCAATGAGAGAAAGAGCCATCTAAACCCTTATCCTACACATGATCAGGGTCATCATGATCAAATCATGAAAATTGGGAATGAGGAGGTATATGTGTCATTCCATCCCAAATTCATTAAATAACTAATGAATTCATATTGGGGAGGTTGATTCAAATCATTTTGAACATCCTTATCCACCTCCCAAACCACCCAACGGAGGGGAGCCAAAACAAAACTCAAGCTTCATCCTAATGGAAGATCAGTATGGATAACACCTTGGAAGGCACATCCACGATAATCTTCAATCAGGGGACTTATCCACAGCCATCATATACTTGTTATCTTCTTCCTAGATGAACCCTAGCACAGCCATGGCTTCCTCATGCCTATAATTAGGCCAACTCAAGAGCTAACAAAGAGAGAGAACCCACTGACAATCTCCAAATCCAAAAGCTTTCAATAGCAATTTTACTTCCCAAACCCGAAGGAATTTATTCCCTCTAGATTCAACTCCAGAAATCCACTAACCTACCCTAATTTTGCTCCCCAATTCCAGAGAAAATTTTAGGTTTGACCGAAACCTAATCAAAACTCCCAATTCTTTCTTTTAAAAGCTTCCCTAAGCTCTAAGAAGATAATCCCAATCAAAATTGGCCTTCCCCATAGGTTCTAACCCACTCTTATGTGAAATCGTGAGCCCTTTCATTGAACTCCTACACAGACCCAATTTCAACTCAAATTAAGTCAAAAGCAAGCTTCCTGAGCTCAAGGCAAACCATTGGAACCAATCCAATCGAAATTCCATCCATTGAGGCCAAGGTATGGTGCTAAACCCTAATTTCATCTTGATTTTCATACATTGTGAACAGGATCTTCACTTCATGGCTAATGATTCATACGTATGTGTTTTCCATGATGAGATGATGCTCTAGAAACTAAAAAATCATTAAATTTGGTGCAAGATCTGAGGAGATCTTAATACAAAACCATGAACGGCTCTCAGTTCATCTCCCTTTGGGATGATAACCCGATGTCGTCCATTTCTGTGTATCAAAGATGGATGGTCCTGGTCAATTCAGACTGCGGTTTTGTCCATATGAAACAAACAGAACTGTGGGATAGCTCAGCGACCACGTGGATCCCTCCGCAAATCAAACAGTCGCGTACGCTTTTGATGGATCCGAGGATCCAGTCAGTCGCCACACGTATAAATAGAAAATTTAGGATTTTCTATTTATTTAAATTTAGAAAACTTAAAAAATTCATATCTTGACATAGAAAAATCATAAAAATATGACAAAAATACCAACTTCAGGTTCTAACTACATTTAACCTAAATCATTTTAAACTTTAAGTTTTATTAACATGGAACTTAAATTACTTCAAATTTTGAGTTCTAACTAAATTGAACTTAAAACGACATCAATCTTAGGTTCTATTCTAAATGATGTAAATTCTTAGGTTCTACCAACATTAAACCTACATCCAAAAATTCAACCCATTAATTTTCAAACCCAAACCAAATGACAACATCGACATAAAAATTCAATTCACCGACATAAACATAAAATCCACCTTAAAAGACATTGAAACTTAAATTTGAACCTAATAATGCAATTACATTTGAGAAGATATTTTGGAGGAGGTAACTCGCGGATGCTAACAAAATATCTTCCAACCACTTGTGGTTAATCAAACCGCAAACAAAATGACCTGGGATGACAGAACCATGGGATCCTGATCGGGTTGTCCCAAATAAATTAAACGACAAAATGACAAAAATGACAAAATTCAATCAGTTAATAAATCATCAACAACCTAAAATTTTCCAAGCCTTAAAATCAGAAAAAGACATTAAAACTTAAATTAAAACTTAATGAACAAAGATCACCGAATGCAACTTGAATGTCAGTGTTCAGATTTATGAAAATTTCTTAGACGACGCAATCTGTGTTTACTGACAAGAATCTTCCTGTTCTTTTTCAAACACCTTTCGAACTAAATAAATCTGAACATCTTTACGGCCCCAGAACGATGGAGCCATAGACATACTCGTCGGGTCGTCTAAAAATTATTCAGCCAAAAAAACAAACTTAAACATGATTTTAATGGAAATCGTGTTTTTTTTTTTTGAAGGTTTGTTAGAGATATAAAATAAAATTTTGTTTTAGATTTACTTTGCATGTTATAGGGTGTGACTCTATTTTACAGGATGACATTCTAGAGCGGAACCTCAAGATAATAACATCAAAACAAAACAAAAAAATTACAAAAAAACCAAAATAAAATAAGAATGACAACACAACTTGACAAAAACAAAATAAAACAAAACAAAACGACATGACATGACACAAAAATAAAACCAAGCTACAAAACAATAGAAACAAAACCAAACAAAAAGACACAACAAAACAAAACAAAACATTTAGGGTAGAACATAGGAACAAACATTTGATGTTTCTTTCCTTGACTTTGACATTTCTTAAGGAACAAGTGATGATGAGAATCAAGAGATTTCTTAGACAATTTTAACTGTTGAAGATGTAATTAACTATAGGAGCTTGCTCCTATAGAAGAATTAAGAATTTGAAAAAGGTAATAACCAAAAATATCTGGTTATTTAATTTTCATGTGGTTCTCATTATACGAGAAATTATTTACTCTATAATGTTCACTGTGATGAAAATCATCTCGACATTTCTTTTCTCATGTTTTCTATTTTTAGCTCATTCCTTCCCTATCCTAGTTTCTTAAAATCTTAGAATCCTTGACATGATTTAACAGAATAAGTAACTCGGAGATTAGGGTAATAAAATAGACAAACAGAGTGATGACTCCTTTTTAAAAATAACAAAACATCAAGAACTTCAAAAATACAGGAATTGACTGCGGTAGAGATATGTTCTGACGGCGAAAAACTTCTCAAGTAAGTGTCGACACTATTTTGGTTGAGGAGTTGCCCGTTGTAAGTTATCGGTCATCGGAATCGAAATCCCGTCGCCCACTTCGGAAGGACATTTAGTTTACATATGTATATATAGTTTAAAAAAAATGAAATTAAACTAAACTATATTTTTCATAGTTTAAATGAAAGAGCACTATACCTCAAGCTCTGTATCTATCCCTATGGATAAACACAAGACTTAAGGGTAAGGCTCAATCAAATAAACTAAGAAATATGTGACGTCCGTTTGGTCTATGAAACAATTTTATTTGTCGACAATTTCTCCTATTTAATATGAAGAATTAAATAGGGTTTATATTAAGTCGAGTTCGGAAAAGCTTCCTATAAAGGCAAACCCTATATTTAATTACATCTTAAATGACCAAAATCACTTAAGAAAACTCTCGATAAACATTAAGAAAAAATATCTTCAAAGAGGTCAAAGGGTTAGGACTTTTGAACGAGAACGGATAAAGAGGTGTGAAAGGGGAAAAGTTCAAACTTGGAACATTTGTTGTAGAGTCCAAAGGAGGAAGAACTACGGGATGTCATGGAACCAGAGGAGAACCTCGGTGACTTCCCAAGCTATCCTAATATTTGGCTTCAATTTTAATGAGAAATTATTTAAATGTTTCATCCTGCAAATTTTATTAGTTTAGGTATTTCATTTGTGTGAAACGATCGCACAAATAGCCTGGAAGATGTGAGGATTTAGGTCGTGATGAACGACAATCTTAGAATCCTAAAATGAGTTTAGGGCTTATATTGTATAGCAGAGCTACACAAAAGCCTAAATATGAGTTACATAAGCAAACAACCTCGAAATCCTATGGCTTGTTTGTTTAATTCTAATGAAGGAATCACTTTAGCCAATGAAGTCATGTTTTGTTGTTGAAGATGACTGTGCTGCCCACCATGTTAGCTCTAAGCTTCTTATCGTGACGAGTTTAAGTTTTCTAGAGTGTTAAGTTATGATGTCAAATCAAATGTCCCTATGATTATAGTCTTTTAAATTTTATGGGGGCATGTTAAAGTTGATTAGAGTGACACCGGTTAGGATCCTACAGTTCTTTTATTCTCGTACCACTATTTTCTATTGGATTCACTTAGTCTAAATGAATTTACTAAACTCAACTTAATGAGTATTTCACTTAGATCGTGGAAAGCCTCGTTAACAACCGTAGGTTATATCCTCTTAGGTATCCTTGATCATCCGATAGAGACATCTTAATTTTGTTGAAATTGTGATTTTTATTATGTTTGTGATTAAATTTTGAGTTGTTTTATATTTTGAATGTTGTGGCGATGAACTTTTATCTTTGTAATTTTAGTTTTGGTTTCAGTTTGGTGGCTATCCTAAAAGTTTTGGTTTTCATGCAGGGTAGCATCATTATTTAACATGCAAGTTTTGTAAGAATAAAAGTATAATGTGGAAAGTATAGAAAAAAGACTGTACTGTAAACTGTAAAAGCGTACCTAACGAGTATTCTCGTTCCACCATCTGAAACTCAAAATGCATGTGAGGACATTTTATATAAAGCGGGAAAATAAGGTTTTGGTGATCTACCAAACCCTAGATTATATCTTGGTGAGCTCCTATTAACTCAATTAAGGATGATTTTATTAAGCAAGCCATAGTGAGCTTAGTATACCTCCGAGGTATCAAACAGGTCATGAGAAAAAGCAGGTTCATGCTTTCCCCTCACCGCCTGGTGAAAAGTCTTGAGCTCATTTAAACTTATTATGTTAATTAATAATACATCCTGTAAATACCTATAGTTCTCAATGATCATTGATGTTTCAATTATTCCTAAGAGTAGGGTGATCATCATTTATCATTTAATTTGAGAATTATGTGGGTGAAGACCTTTAATGGGGCAAGTTAGTATTATTAAGACACAGCCAATTTTAGTTTTAACTTGGGCTTGTAGTGTTTTAAATGTGTTCAATTTTTATTACTTTTCTAATCTTCATTTAACCAAATTTGATTTAGCTTAAGTCACCACCAAGCCCTTAAAATTTTGATGGATGTCTTAGTCATTTTTTGAAAGGACTTTGAATTTTAAGTGGTAATAATTAAATATCAAAACATTTGAGTGTTAACTAAACATCAAAATTGGGGTATTAAATTAATGAGTTAATAAGACCCAAAACTATACCCCTAAGTCTAGGATCATTCAATTTGGTAGACTTCCAAATTTTGATAACTTAGGAAATCACAAATTTATCTTTCAATTGAGAAAAATGAAAATTGGTTTCTACCAATTAATCATTTATGTTTAAATCATCCAAATATGTTAATTAATATCAAAGATTTCTCATTTTCCTTTCTTAAATTAAGCCTAAATGTTAATTAAGGCTAAATTTCCAAAATTACGCTTTTGCCCCTGAGTCTCTATCACTTCATAATTTATCAAAATTAATTCAAATGACTTTGGAATTTTTATACCACCTCACTCATGGGTCAATTAAGACATCAAAGGAGAAAATATGATTTTTCAAAACTTAATTTAATTTACATATTTATTTTTATGCAAAAATGAGATTTTTCAAAGAAAATTTCATAACTTGACCAAGACAAAGCCTAATCCCTTGAAATTTTTATTGAAGGTAGACTTAAACTAGAGAACTATGTAAACAAAATTTCATGGTTTATTGATTAATATTTGAATTATTAGAATTATTTTAAGTTCTAGAGCATTAATTAATTACAAAATATTTTAAATGTGCAAAATTAAGTTTTATATTTTAATTAAATCTCTTTAAAGTCAAGAAACCTAGAGTGGCAAATTTTATATTTTTTTGATATTTCTTTAAATTATTAGAGTTATTTAAGTCAAAGATTAAGAAAAATTCACTTTCAGCCTTTAAAAAATATTTTAAGTCTTAAAAATCAATATCTTTATTGAGAAAAATTAGGAAAAATGTTTCAATTGCTTCTAAGTGCTTAGGAAGTGATTTAGAACATTTCTATGAATTTTACTAATTTTGTGATTTTTATTAATTTTTAATTATTTAAATATTTAAAATAGGCTTAAAAATAGTTTTTATTTTAATTACAATTTTACTTTTATAAAATTCTCCTGATCATAAAGAGCTCCCAAAACTAATTTTTATAATTTTTTTTAGTTATATTTTAATTATTAAAAATCATTTTGGTGTCAAAGCGATATTTTACTTAAAAAGTCAATTTGAGTTATCAAATAAGCTCCAAATATTTTTAATTTTTTTGTGGGAAGTTCCTTGAACTTCAAATTACAGTGGAAATGAAAAATCAAATCATTTAGATGTTTATTTTTTCTAAATTGATTTTCTTAATGTATTAAGGTTTGGTGAGAGTTAAGCGTGTTCTCAATGACTTAGCTCATGAAATATTTTCCAAAGAGTTCTTTAATCATAATAGACTTTCCAAAATTTTTTTGGATTTTTCTAAGCAACATGCAAATTATTATGATTAATTTATGTAAATACTGGATCCTAGGCAGCTCCGAACGACAACACGGCGTGCTCTCATTCGCTGCTCTTTCCACCCTAGCATGCCACACAGCCCGCGGTTCACGCACTGAGAGTTCATCTGACAAGATCTCGTCCTTTAACGAGATAAACACGAGATTGGACGACTCCCTTTCATCATCCCCAAGTAGGCTAACCCGAGAACCATCCACACTAAAGCCTTAAGATCTCTCTCTAGACTCAGCCAAACCTCATGGGGTTTGTTCCTAGAGCTTCATTTACTCAAGACAAACCTATCTATACATATTATATGGTATAAAATACAGTAAATACGTATGGAGGGTTGAAACAAGCTTGGTTTAGGGTTGGAGTTCAATACATTTGTCTGAGAGGGGATGCCTCAATAAGATGATTGTGGTAGCTTTGATTGATCCTATAAAACCTCCAGATGAAGTCCCAAGCCTTGGTGAATAATCTAAGTCTGAATTTAATAAAGCTCGATTTCATGTGTTTGTCTAGAGCTGGGTTAGAGGCTATTTGAGAGGGGGCTTTTGTTGGGGATCAACTCCTCTCACTATGGGGATGTGTGTGCACAATTAATTGAAATTTGGTTTATGTAGAGCTATGGGGAAATATGTCCTGGTTTCGACTGAAACTTTGAGCTTAAAATTGAACTCTCAAAGAGGGATCCAGAGGGGGAAAATGGTGGGCTTGAACTAAGGAGGTTGTAAGGAGTCTCTAAAAGCAATTTGACAGAGTTTCTTTGAGAAATTTTTAGCTTTCCTCCATTGGCCGTGGATGAGAGCTTTAAATATGGCATAGGCTGGCTGCCAAGGCTAATTGGGGCAGTGGAAAATACTGCTTATGTGGAGGGCAGAGAAGCCCTAAAGAGCAGTTGGGATGATTTGGCCTCTAAGTTTGAATTGGGTTGAATTTGTGGGTGATAGCTCAAGGTTTGGCTATTGTCCAGCCACCAAGGTGGCTGACCGGCCAGGGAGCGGTCACCCCTGTCTCAAGAAGGTCAGGGGGTGGCTAATGATGGTTAACTCCCTATGATAAGCAATGATGGAGGAAATTTTGTGGTTAAGGCCTAAAAAAGGGAATGAATCCCTTAATTTAGGGATCCATTGGTCCTTAGCATGCTTTGGTGGATTTAGGGTGGTTTTTCCTGGTCCTCAAGAGAAGCTTAGTGACAGTGGAGTCATAAAGTTAGTGGCTTTAAGGTGGCTAGGCCAATTTTAGTGCATGGGTTCATGTGGGTAAAATTGGCTAGATGTTGGGTTTAGGTTAGGCTAGCCATGTAAATTGGCCCAATTAATTGATAAATTTTATGTACATGATTGTAATGAGGAGTTTAGAAAAGATTTGGAGTGATTTTGAGTTGGTTTGTGGGTTCAATTTGGAGGATTTTGATCATTTGGTCAATTTGGGCATGTTGGGCTAAACTTGGGTCTAGATTAGGCTAGACTTGGGCTAAGCCCAAATTTATTGTTGAAAATGGTCAATAGAAACATCATGAAGGGTTTTCAACATAAATTGGGTGCCAATTTTGGGGCTAAGGTAATCAATTTGGTGGAATTTGGAGGCATTGCCAATTTGGGGCAAGATTGAGGCTTTTGGAGTTTAGGTCAAAATTAAATGAAAATGGGGCCTCAACAAGGCCAATTGAAGGTCAATATTGATGTTTAGGAATGTTATTAAGAGTTTTCAACCTAAATTGTGGCAAATTGAGTAGGCTATGGGGTTCAATTTGGTGAGATTAAGTTATGTAGCCAAAATTGGGGGTTTGACTTAGATCAAACTTGGGCTTAAAGAATGGGCCAATTTAGTTTGGATTTTGGTTTAAATTGGTCATATGGAAGGTTAATTTGAGTTTAGGATTGAAATTTGGGAAAATTGGGACCAAATCGATGGACATTTGAGGTAAATTTGAGGAAATTGGGCCTTTTAAGGCAATTTGGGGGTTTTGGTCAAAATGATCAAATTAGCTAAATTGGGTTCAATAGAAGGTACAAATGGGTTTTGGAGACATTTGGAGTGATTTTGGAGGCTTTGGGAAAGTTTGGGGTGCCAAGGGTATTTTTGTAATTTTGGCAATTTTCGGGGTATTTTGGTAAATTTGGCATTTTTGGGTAGTTTTGGAAAATTTGAGTATTTTCAAAAGTTTTTAAATGATTTTTAAACAATTTTGGGTATTTTGAGTGAATTTGGGAATTTTGATCAAATTTATGGTTCCGAAGGTATTTAGGTAATTTGGGGGATTTTGGGTCAAACGACCAAGTTGGGTATTTTTGGTATAATTGGGGAGCTAACCACCATATATGAGCTATGAAGCAATGGAATCTTCATTTGGGTCCTCTATGTACTGGTCTTATCTAAACCCTAGCCTGGGGCTAGTGGGTTTAGGGGACCATCTACGTGAGCCACCCAAAAGATCAAGGAACCAAAAAGCTAGGAAATTTTTGGGTTTAGGGTTGTGAGTGATTGTGGGTGAGGGTGAGTGCAAGTGAGTGTCTTAGCCCTAGACAAACACCCAGGGTCAACCTTAAAGTCCAATAGTCCTATGGGAACTCTCCTCGAGCTCCCTCATAGTGACCCCACCTATTAAGTGCTAGAGGTTAGGACCAATATGTAAAGCTTCAAGTTGAGCAAGGAGGAGTGTAGAATTTCTAATGGTGAGGATTCCTTTTCTAGTTTTCTAAGAATAATCAACAGGAAAGTCCTATGGCTAGACCCTAGGCTACTAAAGAGGAAAACTAAACCTCAACCAAAAGTGAGGTCAACAGTAAGTTTAGATATATGGTCTAAAGATAAATTATGGAATGACTTATAAGACTTAACACATATGATACCTCTTGAAGAAAGAATTTTTATTAGAGGAGATTTAAATGGACATGTTGGTAGAGTGGTTGAAGATTTAAAAAATATTCATGTTGGCTACGGTTTTGGAGTGACTAATGAAAAAGATAGAGTCATTTTAGATTTTACTTTAACGTATGATTTTATTATTACTAATATTTTATTCAAGAAAAGAGATAAGTATCTTATTACTTATAAGAATGGATCTAATAAAACATAAATTGATTATTTTCTTATTAGAAGAAGAGATTGTCGAGATTGTAAAGATTGTAAGGTCATTTTAAATGAGGATTTAAGTACCCAACATCAATTATTAGTTCTAGATTTTAAAATAAAGAGTTGTAAAATAGAGAATACTAGGGCTCATCATCATAGAATTAGATGGGAGAACCTAAAAGACACAAATAAAATTTTTTATATGATTAAAATTCAAGATTTCAAATTTTGGGATGTTCAAGAAGAAGCAAATGTTATGTGGGATAAAGTAACAAATAATATTAAATAAGTCGTAAAAGATACACTTGGAGAATAAAAAAAAGTTTTAATAAATAAAAATAGTTGCTGGTGGAATAATAATGTGCAAAAGAATATAAAATATAAGAATTTATGTTATAAAAATTACTTTAACTATAAAAGTTTAGAGAATTGAGAAATCAAACAACACGCAGAGAGTCTAAAAGAATAATCTGTGATGCTAAAAATTATGCTTTTAGTGATTTTTATAATAGATTAGATACAAATGAGGGTGAATAGTATATGTATAAACTAGCAAAACAAAGATATAAGAAAAGTAAAGATTTAACTCAAGTAAAGTGTATTAAAGATGAAAATCAAAAAATGCTTTTCTTGAAAAAGATATTCAACTTAGGTGGGTGAATTATTTTGATAAACTTTTTAATGAATTTTTTTGAAAAATACAATCAACCTTAGTGATCTTAATATCATTATTAATAATAAAATGTTTCATTTTTACCGTCGCATTAGTAAAAAAGAAGTTGAGTAGGCTTTAAGGAAAACCAAGGGTAGAAAGTCTATCGGACCTGATGATATCCCAATTGAAGTGTGGAAATATTTTGGTAATTTGGGAGTTTCTTGGCTTACTAAACTCTTAAATATTATTTTAAAAACTAAAAAGATGCCTGAGGAGTGGAGGAAGAGTATTTTGGTCCCCATTTTTAAGAATAAAG
>JXCR01141036.1:0-14734 GCA_002079205.1 Phalaenopsis hybrid cultivar
CTTTTTTATATGCTTAATTTTATATATTATATATAGTCATAATGATATAAACACAAATATACATATTGCTCAAGTAATACATGGCTCTAATGGAGTCCCAGTTATCGATCCCACAGGAAAGTGAGGTAAGAGGTCCTTAGCCAAAGTTCTAGGATATTACTATTAAGCCTTAGATTGGAATGTCGATTAAAATGGTGTTTTTTCTACCAAATGCTCCTAATTGCAAATGTTTAATGTACTTATAATAACTATTCCTTAATGTAAATATTAATTCTAAAGATAACCCTTTCTGGATGAATTAGTTTGGCGAAATTTTAAGATGTTAAAAACTACTCTTCTTATGTAGAGAATTAGATAATGTAAACGAATGAGATACATTAAATATTGAATGTGTCAAATAGGAGCAATTTTAATTCTCTAACACGATTCAGTGTTATAGAAAATCATTGGCTAATCTCAGGTTTAGTCTTTAAATCTGTGGCTAAGCTAGGAGGATACTGACTCCCACTTGAGAGCTCCCACTTCCCTTCACCTGAAGGCTAACTATCTCTTTAGTTCTTAAACACTAAGATCAACTTGGGGGTTTTAGTCTGTCACCCTAAAATCTCCAATTCTATGCCCAACCGGCTCTGGCGCTGTGGGCGCCTACCCTGCGCAGCTCCACCATTTTGCTTTGTTTGGCTCCATTTTAGCTCCATTTCGCCCTGTTTCAGTTGCATTACGTTCCTAACAGATATACCCACAAAATAAGCACAAAAACAACCTTTATTTAAAGTGTAGTTTCATTCAAAAATGTGTGAGAAGTGCAAATGAGATTAAACATAGAACGACATATCAAACTGTTTCAGGACAAAATTTTCTCTCGCTATTTCTACTCCAAATTACACCATTTTTGCTTCTTTTTCTCCAAAACTCCATTTCTTGTCTTTGGAATAAAAAATATGCAAAATACATTCCCCTAAAGTGTAATATCATTAAAAATCATTAAAATTGAGCATAAAATATATATATATGAAAGAGTAGTCATTTTTTAGGCGTATCAGCGTCACTGCTGCATGTCATCGTTTTGCCTTCAATTTTTGCTCCTTTTCCTTAAGACTAAATTTCTTATACCTGAAATAAAAAACGTGCAAAATACCTTTCATTAAAGTGCAACATCATAAAAAATATTCATAAAATGAACATTAAATGTATCTTTAAAAAGACACATCATTCAATTCCCCCAAATTTGTACTTTACTATATAGTGAAACTTTAGAGAAATTATAACTTATGGTAGTGGATTATACTTAAAGATTACTTTAGTTTTTGTCCTATAAACACAATAGTGAAACTTTAGAAAAATTTTCAATAACTTATGTTAGAACTAAAATGTAAGAATATCTTTTAATCAAGTCTAAGAGTTCTGATTTTCAATTCATTTATAGAATAACTATAATTCATACTACTTAGGAATCCCCAAAAAATTAAAAAAAATGAATTTCATGAGAGTTATATTAGTAAAGAAGCTAATACTTTTAAAGATAAGATTAAGTTCAGAAATGTAATTAAGTCCCTTTTCCTTAAGATAAATCAAGTGAAGCCAATTTTTCATTAGACATCTCCTCAAGCTTCTCCTCACATATTTTTTTTGTTTTTGTTTTTCTTTTGGTTTTGCTTTTTTTTTTCTTTTAGGGTCATTTTCAATAATTTCTTTTTTATGTGTGGATTACTATATCTTGTTAGTCTTTGATGATTTTGAACTTCGCTATTCTCTTCTTAAAGTTAAAAATTTCTCACATTTCTTTACTTGATAAATGTGTATTAGCTTTGAAAAAGATTTTTCATAGAGTCTCAATTCTTTTTATTTAAGTATATATCTAAGATCCTTAATATTTCAGAAATAAAATTTTCTTTACTTTGAATAGTAAAAGCATAATCCTGTACTCTTATGCTAAATATCTTAACTCTAAAACTAACATTTATTATCTATAACTTTTACTTAAGTCTAATATGACATTTATAAAATTAAAAATATAGTTATCTAAAGTGAACACCACATACCACAGGTTATGTTAAAATAATTTTAAAAATATAGTTTATTGAGGACAAATAAGGTTTACTTTTAAAAAATTTTTCTCCCTTTCCCCAATGTTAAATTTTTAATTAATTTAAAACAATAGAGTTCATAATAAGCATGAAGAAACAAAAAAATCTAAAGGTTCTAAATAGGAAAATAGTACAGGTACATGTAGTAATATTAGGTGTTGAGCAGTAGTAAATCTAAAATCAAAATGTAAAGCATAAAACTTTTAAAGTAAAATAATACTCTAACACAGACAATTCTAAATAAACAGGAGCAAACTTAACATAGTAATGCATTGAAATAGATAAAAATTTTAACACACAATCTAATAAAAGTACATCAAAGTGACTAATAAAGGAAATTGGCATGAGAGATCCATAGTAGGAAAAAAATGATCTACTCCTCCTCCTCCTCCTCCTCATCATCATCATTATTCATCAGTTTGCAACTCTAATACAGAGAAAATTTGGGGCAAATAGGAAGTTCAACTAAATGATCACCCCTCAAGAATCTCACCAAATTCTCATCAAAAGTTGAATTATAATCACTCTTCCTATGCAAATATTGATCATAATTATCTATGTGCTCTTCTACATTCTACATATGAATCTATAAATATAAAATCTCTCATTGTTGAATGAATAGTTGCTCCATGATAGTGTTCAGGAAGAAGCACCAGAAGTGTAAGGTCTCGAGGCTAAAATGAATGTTGCATCGACAACTCTGCCTCGAGTTCTTCCATAAGCATCCACATTAGCCCATCCAATAGGCTTTAGTGACTGGAGTAACTCCTCTTAAGACTCAAATTAACTCCCAATTATTTACATAAAATAAAAATGAGAGAAGGGTAACCCAAACCAGTTGTAGTCCTTCCTCTAGAAAAATGAAAATTGCCCTTATAAATCAGGGATCCAACAACGATGTGCTTCATCATCTAAATGTAATAGTTAAAAAGAGCCCTATCCCAAGTCACTTCACTCAAATTGTTGGAAGGGAAAAGACGAGCATAGATAAAAAGTAGCCACGCTTTAGATGAGGTATTCAGTGTAGAGAAGTAAAATTTATATTTTTATTACCTCTTATCTTCCAACTTCCACATCTATCAGTCAGATATGTAATAATTTCCTCCAGCTCTCCCTCAGAAGGATCAAACAACATAAAAGCAGTCATTCACATCAAGCAACTGGAATAATGTGTTAATATGAAAGGGATTAAAATAAACTTGACTTTCTCGAACAAAAACCATATCATCAATATCTTTAAGTAATTTCATATAAAATTCCCGAACGACAGAAATGACGACATGAGCATTAAAATGTCAAAAACATTCACAACTCCGAGCTACAATAATGCTTTCTACAATACTACGAGGAGAAAGAAATGCCACTCTTGAATATGCTTCTTTGAAACAAGATTCTCACTATATTGATCTTGAGCCCCACGACTAACAAACTTTCTAGAATCAAAAGTACTCTTGCATTTTTCCATCTTGATTTTAGGAGCCATGATTCAATCTAAAAAATTTGAATAAAATCTAAATGAATTCTAAAAATCAATTTTTATGGACTCCTACAATTGTTTTCCAAGCAAAAACTTTTGCTCACCATGCATTCTCCAGAAATTTCTCCCAAAATTTTCATTTTCATCATAATCATAATAAGGAGAAAATACATGGTGAAAGTCAAAATTTTCATAGGCAAAGTAAAGCTCTTACCCAAAATGATGATTTCTAGCATTTTTATCCAAAAATCTTTGAAATTGGCAAGACAAAGAAGCCCTATGGTATAAAATCGTGAAAAACAGAGGAGGCAGATGAAGCACAACGATTATGGTAGGTACTAGTTTGAGATTTGTGGTTTAAGTTGTTTTCTACCAGTTCGACGCCTAGGCGCTAGTTTGGGCTTTTAGGCGCCAGTGCTCAACAATATAGATTTTGGAAATTTTTGTCATTTAAAAAAAAAAAACAACAAATCTAAGATTTTTAAACTATAATATTTCAGATTCAACAACCATTTCAAAAGTTAATTGGCTTCTTCATCATTCCAATAATTATGTGCACAACTACTAAACTGTTAAAATTAAGTCAATTCAATCATTCAAACACACTAAACCAAATTTTAACAACACAAAATTAACTCTTTCTTTATAATAATCAGAAGTTCATTACAAATGGTCATAACATAGACTCAATTAAAAGCAAATATGAACATAAAACAAAAATTCATAGTGCTAGAGTCACTTTAAGTACAAAGTCGGCACACCACTAATTAACACTCAATACCAATGGATTTTTCACATAATCATCCATCTAAGAATAGTTGTGCATGATGTTGTCACCCACCTTGTTACCCTATAGATTGTTAAAATCAAACAAGAGGTAGAATGGAGCGTGAGGGAATTATTAAGCAACTTTATCATTTATTCACTTGTTATTGCTATACATGCTCACAAGATAGTCTTGGAAACACGCCATATGGTTGAATTGGAGTTTCATCTGCCACTCCAAGTGCTCGTATCAGAGGTACATATTGTTCAACTTGTTGTGCATAAGGGATAACTCCTCTTCAATCTTCCCTAATTTGTCTGTAATCTGCTCCAAACTCAATGTAAGATATCCATTGAAATATGTTTGAGCATCCCTATGCACAAACTTGTTATTTTCAAAATTTCTTTCATTCTTGCTCTCCATGAATAATGAAGCCATAAAATCAAGCCTTTCCTCCACTACAACACTTAGATTTATGAAGAAGATGTCTAAATTCACATCCACAGTCATTTAAATAGAGAACAAATGACTAAAAATCAAACTTTAGTGGTTTTTTGGAGCTATACAAACTGTAGCTCCCAAGCGCCAGATTGGGAAATTAGGCATTAGGCTCACTATAATGGGGCACTTAAGTGCCAATAACCTAAATTGCCCAAGGTCCAATTTTCACATTCCAACCTCACATTGATCAATAAATTAATGTTTTATGCTAACTTAATCATGTAAGAATCCTTATAACATCATGAAATAAATATAACAACAATCACCAATCAAATCAATCCACACTGATAACTGTAAGTTGCCTCTCACAAAGTGCTAAATTTAAATTCGTTAGGCCAATGTATCCAATGTTTACTTAGGTTGACCCAACATCATGACCTCCTCAAATGTAGGACTACTTTTTCTTATGTAATATTTTAATCATTCTTCTAGCTTTTGGATCTTTAATACCAACCACTTCATAAGGATAGAATCTTATCACAATAAATAGCCCCAACAACCTCAACTTACGTTTTCCTAGAAATAATTTCAGTGTTGTATTATATAATAAAACTTCTTGTTCAAGCTCAAAATATCTTCTTTTAATCCTCTAATCATGACATTTTTTCATTTTCTCTTTATAAAATTTAGCATTTTCATAAGATTCATTCTTTATTTCATCAACCTCATTTAATTGTTTTAATCATTTCTCTCCAACATCTTTCTCAATTCTTTTATGCTCTATTTAAACTAGTAAGTGACATGTTTTTCCATGTATGAGTCAATATGGTGACATTCCTATAGGAGTTTTATATGCAGTCCTATATGCCCATAATGCACTATCTAGCCTTGCAGACAAATATTTCCTATTAGGATTAACAATTTTTTCCAATATTCTTTTAATATCACGATTGGACACTTCAACAAGAACACTAGTTTGAGGATGACTGGCTTTAACAATTTTGTGCTTAATTCCAAACTTTTGAGTTCATTTTTAAATTATTCTATTCATAAAATGACTTCCCCCATCTGTAATAATTACTCTCGGCATTTTAAATCTAGTACAAATATTTTTCTTTAAAAATTTTGCAACACTCTTAGCATCACAACGGGGTAAAGTAACAACTTCAATCTATTTAGAAACATAATCCATATCTCTTTAAATATAAACTTTTCTAGAAGATGATATAAATGGTACAATAAAATCTAAACCCCAAACATAAACAATTTCAACTTCTAAAATAAAATTTAGGTACATTTCATTTCTTCTTGAAATATTGTCTATTATTTGACATCAATCACGTGTTTATATATATAAATTAACATCATTAAATAAGTAAGCAGATAAAATTCAGATTGTAAAATCTTAAATGCAGTTTTATCAACTCCAAAATGTCCCTCATTATCTGATTCATGACATTTTTGAATAATTTAACGAGTTTCTTTAATTGGTACACATCTTCAAATGTCTAAGTCCTGACATTGTCTATATAAATAAGGGTCGTCCGATAAGTAAAATTTTGCGTCATGAATTAACTTTTTCAATTAATGACTATCTAATTTGTAGGGTAAAATGTTATTAACATACTAGTTAACTATATCAACATACCATGAAATCCACCATACAGTAATCACATATAATTGTTCGTCTGGAAATTTTTTATTTATTTCATCATTAAAGTTACCATTATTTTTCTATTCAAGCAATGAAAAATGTTCAGCTATCTGATTATTAGCACCACTCTTATCCACTTCTTAAAAATCAAATTATTTCATCAGAAGGACCCATCTATTTAATTATAGTTTTGAATCCTTCTTTATCATTAGATATTTAATAGTATAATGGTCAATATGCACAATACATTTAGCTCTAATAAGATAATGTCTAAATTTAACAAAAGCGTACACTATAGCTAATAAATCATTTTCAGTAGTAATGTAATTACTTTGAGCTTCATTAAGGTTTTTACTAGCATAGTATATAACTTAAAAATTTTATCATATTTTTGCCCTAATACAACCCCTACAACATAATCACTTGCACCATACATTAGTAGGTGCAGTGATTAATTGTTTCTTTAATAAATTGAAGGCACTTAAGTATTCATCATTAAAATCAAAGTTAGTATCTTATTCTACAAGATGACATAGAGGCTTAGCAATTTTTGAAAAATCTTTAATATATCGCCTATAGAACCCAACATGTCCTAGAAAACTTCTTACCCCTCGGTGGTAATTTAACATTAACTTGAATTTTTACAGGATCTACTTCCATCTCATTTTTAGAAATCTAGATTCCTAAAAAAATTTATCTTACAACCATAAATTTGCATTTTTCCTAATTAAGAACTAACACATCTTCTATAACCCCATTAGAACAGGTGATAGATCAATAAGCTAAATGTAGGGTTACAATAGTGGTTGAAATCTCTCATAAGTCTAACTTTTTGAATATAGATAATGACATGAGGATAATGCTGGCTCCTAAATTACATAAAGCCTTTCCACAAAATTTTTCTCCAATCACACAAGGTATAATGAAGCTACCAAGATTTTTAAATGCATTAGTTTCATTTTGTGGAAGCTTTTTCTGAAATTGCATTACATTTTTTAGTAAATGCATCAATTTCATAATCTTCAAACTTCTTTTTTGTTTAAAATTTTTTTCATAAATTTGACATAACTTGACATCTATTCCAAAGCTTTAGCAAAATGAATATTAATTATAAGCTTTTAAAATATCTCAAAAAATTTTGGAAAATGTTGATCCAATGTTTGTTGTCTAAGCCTTTGAGGAAAAACAGGTGGTGATATTTCTAAATTAATCTTAGTTAAAGACAATTTTTTCTACTTCCTTAAGAATAGTTTCTTCAGGCTTTTCAGTTTCATTATTTTCTCCCTCAACTTTAATCTCTTTTTAAATTCCAACATTTAATTCCCTTTCACTCCTAAGTTGGACAACTTTAACTTTATTTTGTTCTTTTTTTTGTCAATAGAATTTATTTCAACATTACTAGGAAGTGTTTCTTGAGGTCTATTGCTAAGTGCATTAGCAATTTTTCCTAGTTGATTAGTAATGTTTCTTATAACAACAATTTGAGTTTGTAATTAATTTTCCATCTGTAACACCACTTATTCTATAAACAACATCTTCTCCTTAATTTGTTAGTTACTACTAAATCCAAGAGGATAAGTAAGTTTATAGTTCAACCTACCTTGGTTATTCTAGTTTCCCAATAGGTTTGCTTGATTGTTCCCTCATTGTTGACTTCCACCATTAAAATTTTTATTCAAGTTAAATTTGGGATAGCTTTTCCAACCTGGGATGTAATAGCTAGAATATTGGTTATTGGGGCTACTATGAATTGCATTTAAAGTTTCAAATGAAGTTTGAGAATCAATCATAATCACATGATGTTTTTGAGAAAATTTCAATCCAATTTGGTCTATCTTCCTAGATAATGCAACAACTTGAGACACAACCTTCAAAATAACATTATTATCATGAAAAATGGCTACTTTGTTAGCATTTATCCTTTTAGAGAATAATTAAAAATTATTCGTAGCCATCTCTTCAATTAATGCATAAGCTTCATCAAATGGTTTTGATATTAATGAACCTCCAGCAGCAGCATCTATGATAGATCTAAGGGATTCAACTAAACCATTATAAAATGTTTGAATAATTAACCAGTCTGGTAAGACATCGTGTGGAAAATTTCTAAAGAGCTCCTTAAATCTTTTCCAAGCTTCATATATTGACTCACCTTCATATTAAGTAAAAGAAGTTATATCATTTCTGAGCTTAACAATTTTTTAAGGAGGAAAATACTTAGCGAAGATTTTTTATGCTAAATCACCTTAAGTTCTAATAATTTAGGTGCTAGCAAATTTAAACACATATTAGCTTTATCTCTTGATGAATAAAAAAAAATTTAAGTCTGATGGCATCATTTGATATGCCATCATATTTAAATGTAGCACACAGTTCTAGAAAACTTGCTAAATGTAAGTTTGGATCATCAAATGGTGTTCCCCCAAACTAATTATTTTGTACAATTTGTATAATATTAAGTTTAAGTTCAAATGAGTTAGTCGCTACAGAAGGGGTTTGTATGCTTAAGTGAATTTCACTTGTTATAAGGTTTGCATAGCCCCTTAAAGGTCATTGTAATTTATGATATTCTTGTTCAGTAGTTTGATGTTCAAAATTTTTTTCTAAAGTGTTTGCCATTTCTTGAAAATTGTGAAGTCTTTTTAATTTCTAATTTTCCTTATCATCCACTTTAACTCAAAATTGTAAGACACTAAACCTGAAATCCCAAACTATGCATGCAAAAAGTAAAAAATCAAAAAATAAAAGTACTCCTAAAAATATTGTAATTTTCATATTTTAATTTTTTTTAGATTTTTAATTTTTTGAATTTTTCTATTTTTATATTTTTATATTTTTATATTTTTTTTAAATTAATAAGTACTAATAAAATTGAAATTCAATTTTCTTAAATAAATCTACAGTTCAAATAAAACTCTTAAGTCAAAAAGTTCCGTCGCATTCCAGGAAACGNGTTTCTATAGTGTTTGCCATTTCTTGAAAATTGTGAAGTTTTTTTAATTTCTAATTTTCCTTATCATCCACTTTAACTCAAAATTGTAAGACACTAAACCTGAAATCCCAAANTTTTCTAAAGTGTTTGCCATTTCTTGAAAATTGTGAAGTCTTTTTAATTTCTAATTTTCCTTATCATCCACTTTAACTCAAAATTGTAAGACACTAAACCTGAAATCCCAAACTATGCATGCAAAAAGTAAAAAATCAAAAAATAAAAGTACTCCTAAAAATATTGTAATTTTCATATTTTAATTTTTTTTAGATTTTTAATTTTTTGAATTTTTCTATTTTTATATTTTTATATTTTTATATTTTTTTTAAATTAATAAGTACTAATAAAATTGAAATTTAATTTTCTTAAATAAATCTACAGTTCAAATAAAACTCTTAAGTCAAAAAGTTCCGTCGCATTCCAGGAAACGACGTCAAAAACTTAACCCGACCCTCAATTACGTCGATATTTATATTCTAAAAGATTGTAAAAAACTTGGCCCGGATTATATTTACTAGCTAGTGTGAATAAAGAAAATAATTTAAAAAATAAATAATAAGTTTTTATACTATGGGTACTATGCAAGTATACGTTGTTTCAAGCAATATATAATTTTCTTTTAAAAATCTCAANCAAAAAACTTGGCCCGGATTATATTTACTAGCTAGTGTGAATAAAGAAAATAATTTAGAAAATAAATAATAAATTTTTATACTATGGGTACTATGCAAGTATACGTTGTTTCAAGCAATATATAATTTTCTTTTAAAAATCTCAATATCGATCCCACAGAGAAGCTGTAATTTTTTTTAATGACTTAGAAAAATTTTTATCTAAATTGCAGATAAAAATGATAGGAGAATACTGTCAAAATATCTATAAAGGATTAAAACTAAGTTNATCTAAATTGCAGATAAAAATGATAGGAGAATACTGTCAAAATATCTATAAAGGATTAAAACTAAGTTTATGCACAATCTAATTTTAAGCAAAAAGTAAGCGCAAAATTTTTAAATTAGTAAAGTCTAAAAGAGTTTGAATACTATGAAAAGATCTTTCCCCTTGCAAAGAGATCTTAATAAGTGTAGGATTTGAATAATTTAAAAGTATAAAATGTTATATTGTGACAAATAAGAGCATATGTAATACTTATCACCTCTCGGTGCATGCAAAGTACATTGGCTAATCTTAAGTTTTTTTGAGCTTGCGTAGTAGATTTGAGTAGATTCTAGCCTCTCACTTCTAGATTACACACTGTGCCCTCACTATAAGACCAGTTAGGACCCCTTAGATCCAAACTGAAGAAAAATTTGATAAAAGAAACTAGCATGTCACCCTAGAACATCAATTCTACACCCATCAAAACTTATCTCCTTATTTTTTTTGCACTCTCCATAGATTTTGGTCGCCCTCCTTGTAGGGTTAGTGTGGCATTCAAAAGTTGGGTGAAATCATAGCCCTCTCGGGTCATTATATTTTACAACATATTTTAAACTCACAAGTGGCTAGTTTGTCAAGTCAATGAAGAATCAGTGAAAATGCCATCACAATTTTTAAAATAAAATTAAAATTTCATATCATTCTCATCCCACATGATTAATTCCGATAGCATTGAGAAAGAAAGAAAGCTACTTAGAATTGATGGTGATAACATAAAAACACGTAGATTTGTATTTAAAATCAAGTTTACACAAGAAAGTTTGACTTAAAATAGAAAGACAAAATACTTATCATAGGCTTTTCCCCCAGAAAATCTTAAAGTTCTTTTGAAGCAATCTCCAAACTCTTCTTGCAAGAATCCAAAGAAAATACACTAAAAACTCAACTCTACTATTTAATTTAGTGGACACTTGTTGACCTCATTTTTTTGAGGTCTTCTTTTCTCTTCTCTAAATACCATAGAATCTAGCCTTAAGATTTTCCTACTTTGACTCTTTTATAGGACTAGACTGGGACACATATCCCTTAGGAATTCAAGCCATTTTTTCATTCCTTGCAGTTTCATATGGACGATTTTAGATCCTCAACATTTGATTGAGTCGATCAAAAAACCGACATATTGAAGCTCTAATTGAGATCCTATTGAAATTTGAAAGACATAGGTGGACACTATGGCGTGTGCGACATTTGATTTGCCACTGCGAGCGTCGTATTTGACTTTGGTTGTTGCTTATGTGAGGACCGGTCAATATTTTCATCTTACTCGTTAAACGGCTTCGATCGGGCCAAAACAATTTTGTTTGTCGCGCTACACATGAATCAAATTTAATTTGGCGCGATCATCGATGAATTTTTGCGGGTGGCTCCGGATGACAAAACGGACTGCGTCGTTGCATCCGGGACGTCAATTTTAGTTAGAAATGACACCTATTTTGTTGGGGCACCGTGCACAAATAAATTGCACACAAGTTGACATTTAAAAAAAAAAAAACAAAATAATAAAAATATTTTTTAATAATAAAAAAAAGGTTTTTTTAAAAAAATCCTAAATCTAAACTCTCCCTCACATATGCTCCCTTCCTCTCCCTACGCCCTTGTTCTTTGCCCTAGCCAGACCGTGAGGTCTCCTTGCCAGTCAGCCGATCATCTCTTTCATTGCCGAACTCTCATCGCCGGTAGCTCTGCCGGTAACCCGTTTCTAACAAACTTTCCCGCTCAAAATACATGAGCCTTCTCGATGAGCCCCTCTTTCATCTCTGCTTATAAAGACCCGTTCGAGGGGAATAGTTAGAGGAGATTTTTTATTCTTTTTGTTTAGTCAGGAATTTCTGAGAAATTTCATTTGGTCTCATTCCTTCGCTCTTCTCTAGAAGTTGGTTGTTGTTTTTTGAGCAATTTGAGGATTCTTTTGCTGGAAGTTGGCTTTGGGTTCTCTGAGATTTGCTCATGGAGAGTCTCGGGTGGACCTTTTCATTTGGAAGATTTAGGATACAAAATTAGTGGAGCTTGTTGTTGGAAGCTTTTGCCTTGGGGTTTTCCTTAATCTTCTCATTCTTGAGTTAGCAAGAAATTGAGGTCAGATTTTGTTTGCTTCTAGATTTTAATTATGAAATATTTGTGAAGTAGATAAGAAATTTTAATCTCTCTTTAGAATCACATTAGCTCTCCTTATTTGAACTTCAATATTGAAATTGTTTTAATAATATGGATAGCCATTTGGTGGCTCAATTTGGCTTATATTGCACTTGGAATTCTTGATGGTTTTGCTTTATGATTGAAGCTCGGTTTTATTTCTCCACGTGATTCAATTTGGCCCTTGTGCTAAGTTCAGGTTTGATATGAGATTTGGTTTGGTTTTGTATGAGATTAATTTCAGTTCTATATGAGATTTGTTTTGTTTCAGTTCCTTTTCCTTAGTTGGGTTGCATGCAAAACATTATTCTATTGCTAGCTCCTTTATTGGGCCTTGGTTTGGCTTATTTTGGCTGGAGGCTGGTTTCTTGTCTTCTTTGTTGCTCCTATTTTGAATATATATGTTGAGATCATTTTTTTTGGTTTTAATATCAGATTTGAGGTTGTAGTCTTGCCTTGTAATTGGGGCTCTGTTTTGACCTTTTGTGGTTTAATATGGTCTCTCTATTGAACTCGGTTTTGGTCCTTTGATGGTTTAGCTTAACCTCTATACTAAACTCGGTTCTACCTTGTGATAGGTTGTAGTTTTGCTTTGTGATTTAGGCTCAGTTTTGGTTCCTTCTCCTTGGTTGGGCATTTGGTTTTACTTGATTTTGGAGGCTCTATTTTAAGCTCTTCGATTATTCTTTGTTTTAAAATGAAGATTTGTGGATTCATTTAATTTTGGGAGTTTGGTTTCCTATTTTCTGTTGTCCCTTTGCTCAAGTATCAGTCGTTGGAGTATTTTTGTGTTTTGGAATATCAACTTGGGGCTCGATTTGACTTCTTCTTGGTAGTTCAACTTAGCCCTTATGTTGGGCTCAGTTCTACTTCCTGTTGTTCCCTACATTTGAACTTAATTTTTAAAAATGTGAAATGATTCGGGTAGCTATTTGGTGGCTCGGCTTTGGCTTGGTGGTGACTCGTTCTTTTGGTCATCTGTTGGGCTTAATTTAGTTCTATGTTGGGTTCGATTTGGCTTAAAATTAAGCTCAATTTTTTTTGGAAATTATGTTATACTCTTACTCCTTGCCAGGCTTGGTTCTGGTTTGTTTGTGGCTTGACCTTTGGTCATTTTCTGGTTTTTTTTGCTGGTGATTTTCTTAATTATACAGGCTTTATACAAAGAATTTCTGAGCTGTTTAGCTCTGTGGGCTGCGTTTTCCTTGCTGTATCGATTTGATATTCAAGTTAAAAAAAAGGGTTTAGGGGCTTTACTTTATGCTTCTTTGTTGCTTTCTTACTCGAGACATATTCAAATAACTTCTATTTAATTTTGGGATATTTAGAAATTAGATTTTGGTGGCTATATTTTGATCCTTACCATTGTTAGTGGCTCTGTTCAATTGTAAGCCTTGCAGTATTTCAGTTCAGTTGTAAACCTTGTAGTATTTCAGTTCGATTGTAAGCCTTGCTGTATTTTAGTTTTTGAGCTTTTAGTGATGACTTGGTTCAGCTCTAATCTTTGTAATAGCTCGGTTTTGGCTCTTGATGGTGGCTTAGTCTTGTTCTTTAATTTAACATTCACATAGTTTAATTTTGAGGTTTTACAGGTTTCAGTTTACTCATTAATGGCTTGGGTTTAATTCCTTTGCCTAGCTCAAGTTTATTTGATAATGCCATAGATTTTACATTCCATGTTAAATTATATTTCATTCAATAATATTTGCTTTAGCTCCATTGTTAGATTTAGTTCCTTTTACTTTTTAAGAAGCAAATGATATGTATATTTTTTTTCAACTCTTTATAAAAAAAATTCTAAAACTTCATAAGATAAGCATATGAAATATTAAGGCGGCCTATTAGTTCAAGATGAGGGGCAACAGGCAATGATTCAAGAGAACCATTTGACAGCTTAGTTTATAGCTGAAATATAAAATCAATATTCACTTAGTGCAATGCCCTTTCACCCCTAGATCATTAACAACTCTAACCCTTTTTTAAAAGTTTCGAGAATCGGTAATCACAAGGGAAGAAATACTACAAATACTACACAGATACTACACTCACAAAAGAATAGATACTACAGACAAATCCCCCTTCACAGGTAATCACAAGGGAACAAACACAAATTAACTTCACCCACACCTTCACAACTGTGAAAGAAGCTAAAGCCCCATCAAATCCCCCTTCCATAGAGCCTCTCCAAACTACAACTTCAACTAAATTAAGATGTCTCTATCGGATGATCGAGAATCCCTCGGAGGAG
>JXCR01141037.1:5476-64030 GCA_002079205.1 Phalaenopsis hybrid cultivar
TATATATATATATATATATATATACAATAAAGTATATTTACATATGTTTTCACCTGCTTACAATCACCAAAAAAGAAAAAAAAAACTTCACAAAACTATCAATCGTTTCCTTAGCCGGGACATATCTCAACTAAGACAACCACTTGAATATTAATTCTCCCCCTATCCTAACTTTATCTGCTCTATTCATTTCAGCATATAGTCGGGAGATTGAAACTTTCTCCTGGACGATAGCTAGCTAAACCTTCAAAGACAACAACTCCTCTTGAAGAGCAACTTCACAAGTCTGAATCACAATTATCTCCTCCTCCAACTGCTTTATTCACATGTCATGAAGGAGGTCACCCTCCATAGGTATTGAAGCCTGAGCTGAATCGGACGGTCCCAAAACGTTGGTCGTGTTGAGAAATTAGGGCAAAAAAAAAAGAATTGGCACAAATCCAGAAGAAGAACAAAGATTTAATGAGGTTCGGCAAAGATGCCTACATCCTCGGGAGCAGAGCAACAACTTTTCCTTTAATCAATAAAAAGAGTATAAGATACAAAATTAGACCTAGGGTTACAAACAAGTCTATTTATAACCCTAAAGTAAACCCTACAGTACAATAGGTAATTCCCAAATTACCCCTGTACCATACCGCGGGGCAACGCCTCCAACCCACATAACGAAACTCCCTTGATTGGACAGATTCTTCCGCTCCGCTCAGCTTCGTTCCAATATCTGTCTCTTATATGTTATATGAGTTATACCATAACAAATCTCCACCTTGGTGAATATCTAGCCCTTTAGGAGAAATACATCATGAAGTTCCATACACTGAAGTGAGTTGGGCCACCATACTTCTCTAACAACTTCAAACATTCAACAAGTTCAATCAATGCAATAACTTGTTGATAGTAACTGGCATGGTCAACATATCAGTTGCATTTTCATCAATATGAACCTTCTGCAACAGTATCTCACCAGAAGCAATCAATTCTTTTATCTTGTGATACCTGACATCAATGTGCTTTGTTCTCGCATGGTACACCTGACTATTATCTAGATAAATAGCACTATAACTGTCATAATGCAACTGAACTCCATCTTGTTCAATGCTCAGTTCCTTACTAGCCCAGCAAGCCATAAGGCTTCTTTCTCAGCTTCAGCTACTGCCATGTACTCAGCTTCAGCTGTAGATAATGTCACAATAGACTGAATTGTTGATTTCCAACATATAGGTCTTCCACCAAAAGTAAACACATACCCAATTGTAGAACTTCTGTTATTCAAATCACCTACATAGTCTGAATCAACGTACCCCACAACTGAAGGATTATTGTTGCTGATGAGAAGTGCACAAGAGGCCAAGTCTGCTAGGAGGCCTTATATTGGTGCGTCTATGTCTATCTTTGGCTAAATTATAATTCTGCAGATCATCTGGAATAAAATCACCAGGTGCTGGATTTGAACCTTCAACTCTCTTAATTTCTTTTGGATGTTTTTCTAAATCCATCTACACTGCATCTGAAGTGGAACAGTTCCCTTGCACCTTGTCTTGATTCTGTTGCAACATGGACTGTTCATCGAAAATTTCATCTCTACTAATCACCATCTTCTTTGCAATCGGATCTCAAAACTTGTATCCTTTCACATCTTTCTTGTAGCCCATTTTTGGATTTTGCACCAAGTTTTGATCTTTAATCTCCAGGTACATGCACATAAGCATGACAACAAAAAATTCGTAAATGATCGAAATTAACTGGATTACATGTCCATACCTTCTGCAACCTTTCCACCTAACGATGCCCGAGGTAATCTTGATGAGATAACATGTCATATTCACAGCCTCTGCCTAGAAACTCTTAGGAAACCCTACATTCAGTCTCAAGTATCTTGCTCTTTCAGTTAAGGACTTATTCATCCTTTGTGCCACACCATTATGTTGTGGTGTCTTGTGTATTGAAAATTCCTCTGAATCCCATGCTCCTCACAGAACTTCTGAAATTGTGAATCTGTGTACTCCGTGTCATTATTAGACCTCAGATACTTGATCTTTCTGCCACTTTGGTTCTCTACCTCAGCTTTCTATAACTTGAATTTAGAGAATACTTCGAATTTCTACTTCAAGAAATACACCCGAACTTTCCTGGAGAAATCATCAATAAATGTAATAAGATATTGAGATCCTCCCAATGAAGATTCTGTGGTTGGGCCCCATACATAAGAATGCACATAATTAAGAATTCCTTTAGTTTTGTGCTTTCTAGTCATAAAATTGACTTTAGTATGTTTTCCAAGAACACAGAACTTACAAAGATCGAGCTTGCAGCTTTTAACATCATGCAACAGGTTTCTTCTATGCAATTCTATCATTCCGCGTTCACTAAAATGACCCAAACACATATGTCATAACTTTGTACTATCATCATCTGACTCCATAGAATGAAATCCACTTACAATTGTACTTCCTAACAGTTTGTAGATATTACCTGCAGTTAACTTTCCTTTCATCACAGTCAGTGCACCCTTAATAATTATGATGGTTTCCATATCCTCATCTGCTTTAGGAATGAAACCATTTCTATGTAAAGTGCCCATAGAAATCAAATTCCTCTTCAGATCTAGAATATGTCTGACATCATATAATGTTCTAACCGTGTTATCTTATATCTAAATTCTGACTTCACTAATACTAACAATATTGCAGCATCTATCATCACCAAAATAGAATTAGCCAGAATTAGTTAACATGTATGAAGTAAACCACTCCTTGTTAGGTGTTATATGATAAAAGCATCCTGAATGAAGAATTCATACATCTGTGAACTAAGTTGATGAAACTAAAAGCATATCGCCATCACTGCAATCTAAATTGTCACTCTGCACCACATTTACAGACTTCGATGATGTATCACATTTATCACCAATCTGCTTTTTGAGCTTTGGACAATCTCTCTTCATATGACTTGGCTCATTGCACCTATAACAACGAATTGTCCTTTTGTCTTTAGACTTTAATCTCGAATTTCGCTTTCCAGAATCCTTCTTCTCTTTCTTCCTTCCACGATCCTGATTACCCTTCACATATAAATTGTCGTCTCCATGAGAGATTTCCCCTGCATTCTGCTTCCGCTGGTTGTGAGCCAATAATGTTGTAGTAATCTCATCAACTTTGATAGTTTCTTTCTCATATGTCAGAGTAGTCACCAGGTGTTCATAAGAGGAAGGAAATGAACACAACAAAATCATTACTCGATCTTCATTCTCAATACTCACATCAAGCCTTGATAAATTTGTGATTATTTGATTGAAGTCATTCAGATGCTGCGCCAGATCAAAACCTTCTTGCTTCTTCAGCCCATACAACTTTTTCTTTAGATGCAACTTGTCCATCAGAGATTGGACATAAACTATATTTTCAATCTCTTCCATACCTCTGCCATGGAGATTTCACATTCATCACATGATACATAACCTAATTTGCCAAGCACAGATGTATGGTTGTTGTCGCTCGTTGTTGCAATTCTTCCTAATCTTCATCTTCCATGACGTATGGTTTCGTTGCACGTAAAGCCTTCAAGATTCTCTGTTGTGTCAACCCACATAACGAAACAGATCTTTTACCTCGTGCCCCCAACCCACATAACGAAACTCACCTGATTTGACAGATTCTTCTGCTCCGCTCTGCTCTGCTTCGTTCCAACACCTGTCTCTTATATGGTATATGATCCATACCATAACATGTTGCTCTCATCGGGCCCATTGATTCATCATAGAGCGGTCCTCCAGAACACATGTGATCTTCAGCGGATGCTGAATCCACAACGACGCCAATTTTGGGAGCCCCTCGCTCAACGGTTGACAAAGTATTAGTGCCTTTACCAGATGACTGGTTCATCATCTGGTCCAGGTTGAAGGTAGTTAAAGAGAAGGTTTCTCCTCTGATCTCTATTCCGGCTGATGTTGTTTAAGAGATGAGCTAGGAGGCATTAGTTATTGAAGGTCCAGGAGCAACTCTTCGCTAATTAGCCACCTGTACTTCCGGCCGTAAGAGGCAAAGGCAAGTGCTTGACTATGTTACTCCCTCAACTCTGGAAGGATTGGAGGAGGAGCGGTTTGGCTCACCTGATTGTCTTCACATTCACCGAGAGGCTTCCCTTAATCGTCAAAGATCCTTTCACGGAATGCATGTTGTTCTAGTCATAGGACCCTACTTTTACTACAGTGTCAGAGGCCCTCATCTCAGGTATGACAGATTTTCTCTTAGAGCTCGACCTCGCCCTCTTTTTCATAGCCGGGAACACTAAGGCACGTGTTTCCTCGCCAACAGAATTAAGGAAACTTCCATCTATTCTCTTCATCGTTAGGGATATAGAGGATGAATTTGAAAGAACACTCAAAAGAGAAGTATCTATATCACAGTTATAACAATTTTGGAATGGAAATCAATAGGTGATTAATTATTGTGCATTAAATATTCATGAATGTCATAAAATTGTTTCAAAATCAAGATTCTCTTGTTCTTATTATTGTTGTTGTCATAAAAGAGCAAGAGAACCGGGTAAGTTTAACATCGAAAATATGAGCCAAAATCACAAAGACATCATGTGGATGATGAAAGAGGTGATGCGGCCCTGAGGGGCCTACTAAGGACGATCCAGAGTCACACGCTTAGCCTACCAGACCTGCGTGTCTGGAAGACGGTGCGCCTCAGATAGAATCCATATGATAAAATCAACTCAGATGAATCTAACGTTTTTAAACCCGGATAGACCTAGAAAGTGAAACGGATACTCCAGTTCCAAGAAGGTTGAGGCAAATATCAACAAGAAGCTGCTCCGCCGCTCGACTTAACAACCACCTGGTCTAACAGGCTCTCGGCTTTGTAGTTGCCCAGCTTAAAGACTGTCAACCTCGCAGTCGCCTGTCTTAACTGCCGCCTGCCTCACAACAACTTAAATAGAGGGCTGCTCGGTTTAAAGGCCTCCTGACCACATCTATGGGCCTCATGTGCCAAATTTATATACATACTAAAATACCCTTTCCATACCTATATAATTTAGGGGTGTGGTATGTAATTGCACGATAACCCATTCCTATAAATAGGGGTTCTATTTCATGAATAAAGGTTACAGAAATTTAGTGTTCATTACTGTGTAATTTCCCTCTCTCTGTCTCCCACCCCCCTAATATAATTTACGCACGATGACCCATTCATATAAATAGGGGATTCATTTCACAAATAAAAGTTACTAAGGACGATCCAGAGCCACACACTCAGCCAACCAGACCTGCATGTCTGAAAGACGATGCGCCTCAGTCAGATAAAGGGTATATTACCCCCCGAAAAATCCATCTGATCAAATCCACTTAGATAAATCTAACGTTTATAAACCCAGATAGACCGAGAAAGTGAAACGGATCCCCCTGTTGCAAGACGATTGAGGCAAACATTAGCAAGAAGCTACCCGACCACTCGACACAACAACCATCTGATCTAACAGGCTCTCGGTTTTGTAGCTGGCTAGCATAAAGACTTTCAACCTCGCAGTTGCCCTTCTCATCGGCCGCTGGCCTCATAACAGCTTGGATCGAGGGTCGCTCGGTTTAAAGGCCGCCTTACCACATCTATGGGCCTCATGTGTTAAATTTATGTACATACTAAAATACCCCTTCCATACCTATTTAATTTAGGGTGTGGTATGTAATTATACGATGACTCATTCCTACAAATAGGGGTTCCATTTCATAAATAAAGGTTACAGAAATTTAGTGTTCATTACTGTGTAATTTCTCTCCCTGTGTCTTCTCCCCTATATAATTTAGGGGTGGGGTATGTAATTGTATGATGACTCATTCTTATAAATAACGGTTCCACTTCATGAATAAAGGTTACTAAGGACGACCAAGAGCCACACGCTCAGCCAGCCAGACATGTGTGTCTGGAAGGCGGTGCGCCTCAAACGGATAAAGGGTATATTACCCAAAAAAAATCCATCTGATCAAATCCACTTAGATGAATCTAACATTTTCTAAAATCGGATGGATCGAGAAAGTGAAATGGATCCTACAGTTTCAAGACGGTTGAGGCAAACATCATTAAGAAGTTGCTCGACCGCTAGAAACAACGACCATCTGGTCTAACAGGCTCTCAGCTTTGTAGTTGCCCAACTTAAAGACTATCAACCTCACAACTGCTTGGTCCAACGGTCGCCGACCTCATAACAGCTTGGATCGGTTTAAAGGCCGCCCAACCACATCTATGGGCATCATGTGCCAAATTTATGTACATACTAAGATACCCCCGCTATACCTATATAATTTAGGGTTGTGGTATGTAATTGTACGATGACCCATTCCTATAAATAGGGGTTCCATTTCATGAATAAAGGTTACTAAGGACGACTCAGAGCCACATGCTCAGCCAGCCAGACCTGTGTGTCTGGAAGACGGTGCGCCTCAAACGGATAAAAAGTATATTACCCCCCGATGAATCCATCTGATAAAATCCACTTAGATGAATCTAACGTTTCCAAACCCGGATAGATCGAGAAAGTGAAACAGATCCTCCAGTTTCAAGACGGCTGAGGCAAACATCAACAAGAAGCTGCCCGGCCACTCGGCACAACAACCATCTGGTCTAACAGGCTCTCAGCTTTGTACTTGCCGAGCTTAAAGACGGTCAACCTCGCAGTCGCCCATCCCAACGACCGCAGACCTCACAACAGCTTGAATCGAGGGTCGCTCGGTTTAAAGGTTGCCTAACCACATCTATGGGCCTCATGTGCCAAATTTATGTACATACTAAAATACCCCCGCCATACCAATATAATTTAGGGGTGTGGCATGTAATTGTACAATGACTCATTCCTATAAATAGGGGTTCCATTTCATAAATAAAGGTGACAGAAGTTTAGTGTTCATTAATGTGTAATTTCCCTCTGTCTCTCTCCTAAATAATTTAGGGGTGTGGTATGAAATTGTAAGATGAACCATTCCTATAAATGGTTTCATGCCATACACTCAACCAGTCGGACTTGTGTGTCTGGAAGATGGTGCGCCTCAGACCAATAAAGGTATATTACTTGTGTGTCTGTAATTGGAAGACGATGGCTCTCGGCTTTGTGGTTGCCCAATTTAAAGACTTGTCAACCTCACAACCGCCTCTTCCAACAGTCGCCGACCTCATAACAACTTGGATCGAGGGCCGCTCGGTTTAGAGGCCGCCCGACCACATCTATGGGCCTGATGTGTCAAATTTATATACCTACTAAAATACCCCTGTCATACCTATATAAATTAGGGGTGTGGTATATAAATATACGATGACCCATTCCTATAAATAGAGGTTCCATTTCATGAATAAAAGTTACATAAATTTAGTGTTCATTACTGTGTAATTTCTCTATCTTCCCCCAACCCCACTCTCATATTTCAATGCTCTATTTTTAAGCAAGTCTCCAAGGCATATTTGGATTCAACAATGTGGCAAATAGTGCTGCCCTATAAACATCACATTCACAGAGTGACTCAAGACTTGCTCAGTATCATCATAGACTTTGTAATTTATTAATATTGGGCTTGAAATCAACTCATCACTCAAGTACCCTCTTTGTTTGTGGATTTGTCTAGATGCTTAGCTCGTAACTCTTAAGAAATTTTTTGAGAGCCCATTCCAAGCTTCTCAATTCCAATTGCTCCACATAATAATAATCATGATGACTTGGACTCTCTCGATAATATCATGATTCTCTCTACTTTCATTCACTTTGATTTTGTTTATTTATTAATATTTTATTTAACATACTAAATATATTTTATTTTAAATCAAAACATATATTAAACACTAAAAACGAGAGTAAAACATACGTAATCCAAACCTTCCTAATGTATATTTAAGATAACTTTTTTTATCTATTTCCCTACCAGTTGACAACTTCTATCAGACAACTACAGTATCTTTTTAAGAAATTTTAATAGTGCAAAACAGCTCTTATTAAACAAACCTGCTAAAAAATATAGCTACATGAAAATAACTACTTTAAAAAAAGAACTGCAAACCATAAAAAAAAAAAATTATTATAGCAATTATTAAATAATTACTTGTATGATTTCAGCCACCTCCCAACTCAAATGGGTCCCCCTTAATTTAATTTGCAGCTCCCTAAATGTGAAGGAAGCACCTACTAAAATAAAAACAGAAAAGAAAGGATAGTTTCAAGCACACAACACGTACTTTATTTTTAATGCGCCAGATAGAACGTAGGCAGCATACTAAACAGTTTACGATGAGAACGGGAACTACACAACCATAAAGCAGTACCATTTGGACTCCAAACACGCGGTACTGTGGACTCGAAAATAACCTCTAGACTTGTACTGCAGCGACATTAAAAGCAAATATTTCACACCGGACAAACCACACAATAAAACGACACCAATAGAGACACTCATAACAACTAACTACTAAATTTGAAATACCAACTTACTCTTCCTCCGACTCGGCACTCTGCAGCCACTCAATAAAAGGTTTCATATTCTTCCACATTTGAGAAGTCTTGGTTGCTCCTTTGATGCCTTCCTGATACCACTGAACAATAAACTCCTCCTCAAGCACGTCTGCATCATATAGAACTTTAGCAGCCAAAGCCACCTCCTTAACCGCATCCCCGTTGCATTTACTACAGAAGGACTCAATAGCATGAAGCAGAAGCACCTGTGCCCCCTCTTCCTGCACTACGGCAGTTATGTAATTTTTCTTTTTGGCAACTTGCTTGGCGAACCCCTTCCCTGACCCATCAAAGAGAGCTTCAAAGAGCGCATCCATGACCTCCTGATGAGAACCAGCCAGTGATTTGGCAAATGTGGCAAGCTCGCTTGGCTTGGAACAGTTCTCCAGTTTGCCTCTGATTTCCATAACAAGCTTGTCGTGAGTGCTACAGTTCTTGGATTCCTGGACAGGTCCATTAGGTTTGTTGGATTCAGATTTCTTGTTTTCCTTGGGTTTCTCTTCCTCGTTGGTTGAAAGCATGACCATCTCAGCTGTAACAGCATTCAGCTGTTCCTGTATACGTTGGCGAGCTGCTTCAAGAGAGGTGTCAGTTTGCCACTGGACATCATCTTGATCATCGGCCACCTCATCATGGTCATCAACCTGACTCCCATTTGGCGAGTTCTGCTCCTCATCAGAGCTGGCAGACTTCTTCTTAACAGTAGATTTTGACGTCACTGCTTCCTTTGAACTACTCTTCTTCTTTGCCTCTTTCTTCAACTTCTTCAGTTCTTCATCAGCAGCCTCTCCTTCCTTGAGTCTCTCCTTCTCTGCCCTCCTCATTGCCTTCTTATCTTTTGATCCCTTCTTCTGCTCGGGCGGGTTCTTAAGAATAAAGGTTGTGAGCTTGTCCCTCATATCCACATCTGATATGTAGCCACAGGCAGCACACTTCATCGTTATCATCTGGGTCTTGGTGATGATAATTTCAGTTTCAGGGTTGCCGCAGCCATAGCATTGAACATACTTCTTAATGAAATTCTCAAGCAGAGCAGCTAATTTGGCAGTGTCATGAGCACCATTGACAAGTGAAATGCCTGTTTTATCATCAAATTTGGACTGGGCTCCAAGCTCGCAACCGAAGTACTTGGTAGTGTAAGAGGCAGGCCTGGCCAACGCTTTTGCAATATCAACCATATTCACTATATTGGTTTTAATGCCATTTCCACGACCCTCAATTTTGGTTATCATTTTGGGCATTTTATACCTGTAGAAGGCATCATCGCTGTTGGCAGCACCTATGTTTTGGAACGCCATCTTCGGCAGAGGACACTAAAAGAAGAGGGTTGTGCTAGACAGTATCAGCAGTAAAAAAAAGCGGAAGGCTTGCTTCTTTGGGATAGATCTCAAAAAAAGTATGTTGCATAAAGTGGCAACTTTTGATTGATATAAAATCACTTTTCGTCCCTAGATGAATGCCACCAAGTTTTTCAGAAAAGCATGTGTGCTTTTTCCTATTTCTAGGCCGGTACTCTCCAAGCAGCCCAATTGATCCCAAACCAAAGGAGTCCAATTCAGACATAAAAGATACACTACTCCTGACAACCTCCACTTCGAAAGATATGAAAGATCCAACAATGAACTTTATAGTCGCCGCTAAAATATGAATCTGCATACACACAAACAACATTCATTTGAAGGTCAGCCCAAGTACTGACTGAACCTTTGGTAGACAACACCGGTATCCACGGTAGAAAAAATTATCGAGCATCACACTAATTAATTACACATTCTACTGAAAAATCTTAATAAAGGAATATCTAAACTAATGCTTCCCGCGCAGTATAGAGGCACATTTTTTCCTACTTTGAGTAGGAACAAATACTGACATCTATTTCAATTCATATCTACAGTGTCTAGCAGTTATTTGTCTCATAAAAAAAAGGAGATTGCAAATTGAAAGAAATATGTGAGAAGGTTTATTTATCCCGTAAAATGAAAGATGAAGGTGATTTCATAAAGATTATATGTAACACACCTAGCTTACAGAAAACAAAACTACAACAACAAACCTTTATCCCACTAAGTAGGGTCGGCTAAATGAATCTTTTTTCTCCATTGTGTCCTATTGAGCGTTTTATTTTCATTTAATTCCAATAAATTAAGATTCATTTTTTATGCAATATGCCCAAGTCTTCCCAGATCTACCTCTATCTTTCTTCAAATCTAAAACACTACTCTCATAATCGGATTATCAAATGATCGACATTTAATGTGATCAAATCATCTAAGACGGCTCTCTAATTTTGTTCGCCACTAAAGCTTACAGAAAACAAAGATTATGGAAAATANTATGCAATATGCCCAAGTCTTCCCAGATCTACCTCTATCTTTCTTCAAATAAAAAACATCTACTCTCATAACCGGATTATCAAATGATCGACATTTAATATGACCAAATCATCTAAGACGGCTCTCTAATTTTGTTCGCCACTAAAGCTTACAGAAAACAAAGATTATGGAAAATAATTTCAAATGTATGAAAAAAGAAATAATAAAAAAATGCATTAGCGTAAAACATATTAATTTCTCACTATTGAGCGGGGCAGGCAGGGGACCCAAACCAATTTGGTCCAAAGTGGAGGAGCGCTGATCAACCCTCTCTAGGGCTAGGGTAGCAGCCCACTCTTAGTAGCAATAACCGTAATTTTTTCTATTTATTTTTATTAAGTTTAGGTCCTTTGTTGATTATAAATATGTAGTCTTTTATTATATTAAGGATCTTTTATTCATTTGAGATTTGTGAAGGCAAGTGCTCCCTTTGTGGCTCCCGGATGGGAATGAGCCTGTATCTATGGCATTGGGTGACGACAACTGCATTCCTCCATTGTTGGTGGTGATATTCCGGGTTTTCTTTCTTCAACAATCTTTCGAGTGGTGATTNTAATTTTTTCTATTTATTTTTATTAAGTTTAGTTCCTTTGTTGATTATAAATATGTAGTCTTTTATTATATTAAGGATCTTTTAATCATTTGAGATTTGTGAGGGCAAGTGCTCCCTTTGTGGCTCCCAGATGGGAATGAGCCCGTATCTATGGCATTGGGTGACGACAACTGCATTCCTCCATTGTTGGTGGTGATATTTCGGGTTTTCTTTCTTCAACAATCTTTCGAGTGGTGATTTTTGAAGCTTGATTGGTTGTGAAAATAAAAATTTATTTGTTATTTGATTAGTGCATCTCGTTTTTATTCTGGTTGTTTCTTTTCTTGTCTCAAATTGCTTTCTTGATTGTTCTCATTGAATCTTCTCCAACCTCCCTTCTCCGATATCATGTGGTATTAGAGTTAACCTAACTCTAATTCATCCCGAGATTTAACAAATTCCTCCCAAACCTAAACTTACAAAGCCATAGCCAAATCTTAACGTAACCCTAATTTTTCCTTGCTGATTTTCAAAATCAACAAGCCTAAATAATTTTTATGCGNAAGTAAAAATTTATTTGTTATTTGATTAGTGCATCTCGTTTTTATTCTGGTTGTTTCTTTTCTTGTCTCAAATTGNCCCAAGTACTGACTGAACATTTGGTAGACAACACCGGTATCCACGGTAGAAAAAATTATCGAGTATCACACTAATTAATTACACATTCTACTGAAAAACCTTAATAAAAGAATATCTAAACTAATGCTTCCCACACAGTATAGAGGCATATTTTTTCCTACTTTGAGTAGGAACAAATACTGCAACATCTATTTCAATTCATATCTACAGTGTCTAGCAGTTATTTGTCTCATAAAAAAAGGAGATTGCAAATTGAAAGAAATATGTGAGAAGGTTTATTTATCCCGTAAAATGAAAGATGAAGGCAATTTCATAAAGATTAAATGTAACACACCTAGCTTACAGAAAACAAAACTACAACAACAAACCTTATCCCACTAAGTAGGGTCGGCTAAATGAATCCTTTTTCTCCATTGTGTCCTATTGAGCGTCTTATTTTCATTTAATTCCAATAAATTAAGATCATTTTTATGTAATATGCCCAAGTCTTTCTAGATCTACCTCTGCCTTTCTTAAAATCTAAAACATCTACTCTCCTAACCGGATTATCAAATGATCAACATTTAATGCTACCAAACCATCTAAGACGGCTTTCTAATTTTGTTCGCCACTAAAGCTTACAAAAAACAAAGATTATGGAAAATAATTTCAGATGTATAAATAAAACATATTAATTTCTCACTATTGAGCGGGGCAAGCAGGGGACCCAAACCAATTTGGTCCAAAGTGGGGGAGCGCTGATCAACCCTCTCTAGGGCTAGGGTAGCAGCCCACTCTTAGTAGCAATAACCACAATTTTTTCTATTTATTTTTATTAAGTTTAGGTCCTTTGTTGATTATAAATATGTAGTCTTTTATTGTATTAAGGATCATTTATTCATTTGAGATTTTTGAGGGCATGTGCTCCCTTTGTGGTTCCCAGATGGGAATGAGCCTGTATCCATGGCATTGGGTGGCGGCAACTGCATTCCTCCATTGTTGGTGGTGATATTCCGGGTTTTCTTTCTTCAACAATCTTTCGAGTGGTGATTTTTGAAGCTTGATTGGTTGTGAGAGTAAAAATTTATTTGTTATTTGATTAGTGCATCTCGTCTTTATTCTGGTTGTTTCTTTTCTTGTCTCAAATTGCTTTCTTGATTGTTCTCATTGAATCTTCTCCAACCCCCCTTCTCCGACATCATTTAGTATTAGAGTTAAGCTAACTCTAATTCCATCCCGAGATTTAACAAATTCCTCTCAAACCTAAACTTACGAAGCCATAACCAAATCTTAACGTAACCCTAATTTTTCCTTGCTGATTTTCAAAATCAACAAGCCTAAATAATTTTTATGCGCCCTAAATCCGCCCGTATGCCATCATTCATCTCCCAAACCTAAACCCGCCAAATCATAGTCAAATCATGACTATCTCTAATTTCCCTTGTTAATTTTCAAAATCAGTAACTCTAAATAAATTTTCTATACCTTAAATCAATCTCATACGCCCTCTTTCACATCCAAAACATATACCCTAGCCATGAAATTGAGGAGACAAGAGCAGAAATCGAAAGCCCTCCTCCAATCTCGGAGAGGCTTTGTCACCTTCAACGTGTCTGACATGATGTCATATCATGAGTCAAAAGCTTCAACATATGAGATCGAAGCACCCCTATCCCTGGTAGATTAACGAGGGTTAGGACCTCGACTTTCAAAATCAACAACAACAACAAAGTCTTAATCCCACGACATGGGGTCGGCTACATGAATCTTTTTTTGTCCATTGTGTCCTACTTAGTGTCATATTTTCATTTAGTTCTAATAAATTAAGATCATTTTTTATACAATATACCCAAGTTTTCCTAGGTCTACCTCTGCCTTTCTTAACATAAATCGAATCTAAAACATCTACTCTCCTAATCAGATCATCAGATGGTCGACGCTTAATGTGACTAAACCATCTAAGATGACTTTCTCTAATTTTGTCCGTCATAGGAGCTACACCAACCCTATCACAGATATATTCATTTCGCATTTTGTCTCTAAGTGTAAAGCCACTCATCCACCTAACAATTCTCATCTCGAGAACACTTAACTTGGTATTGTGTTTCTCTTTCAAAATCAACAACTCTAAATAAATCTCCTGTACCTTAAATCAATCTCATACGCCCTATTTCACCTCAAAAACATATAACTTGGCCATGAAACTAAGGAGACAAGTGCAGAAGTCTTGCCTCCAATCCGAAGAGGCTTTGTCACCTTCAACATGCCTGACATGACGTTGCATCATGAGTCAAAAGCTTCAATGTCCATGTCCAATTAATGAAAGCTTATTTTTAATTATATTATATTTAGTAATTATCACTCCAATTATTCTCGCTATTCATTAAATATAATTATATAATTATTTTTTTATTCATTCCAATTTCTTTAACAGAATTTTGTCATTTTGATATTTAGAATGATACAGACTTGAAAATGTACTTTATCCCACTAGATTTCAGTATTTTATTACGATGATTATCACATTGAACTCTAAAATTTTTCCCAAAAAATAGAATAAGTATAAAATTTTGGAACCTCACTTCATGTGGGTATAAATAATCATGCTACCTTGACGGTGTCTAGCTCCTTTAAAAACATCAGAAAGGATACATTAATTACAAGCTCTAAAATTAAAATAGGTAATGACATGATCAAGAATATTAATATTATCACATATTCGTACTATCTCAAATTTATTAAAAAAAACATCAAATCATTAAAAAACACAATGTAAAACAATTGTACATCTTAAAAAAATTAATAAAAATAGCACAATAATAAAACCATCCCACAAAACGAACGAATAATAAAAGAACTAATAATAGCATTTTTTCAATAAAAGACAATTTATAAATTACTTAAAGGAAAATGATATTGAGTTCAGATCATGAAATAATATTTGTTAGTAATAATTAAGAACTATTAAAAAAACATTTTCATACACAGGATTCATGAAGTCCACTCCAAATGGCTAGAATAAGCTATTGATAATGATGATGTTCAAGGAACTCAACTTCATGATACTTTGTAAGGGATATATTCTTTAAAATACCACTTTGCTTCATCATTTGTGAATTTTTATATATTAAATGTTAATATTCTATAATATAAAGATAAAATAAGGCAAATATATTGAAAAGGAAAAATAATCAATCAAGGAATATAATATTAGATATATTAATGACTCTAATTCGTAATTAGATTATAGAGTAGAAAGATCAAGCATGTTTTAACAATTAAAGACTTGAAAACCACCATGCTTATCAATGATAAACAGTGCACCATAGTGCAAACTACCACGTGTAACCACAATGAATAGTACATATTGTCGAACATACTATTTTAATTATAGAACAAAATATTAAAAATATGAATGAAACGCAACTAAATTGAAAGACTACTAAATCGAAATAAACCATCATGTAATAAAAAAAAAAAATCAAAGTGATGCTAAGGTTCAAGTGCTCATAGTTTCAAACAAATTGATGATTGACATAAAAAAGAAAAAAAATTTATAAGCTTTTTAAAAGCCACAACCCAAAAAGTCATTAGAAATTTAAAATTCACATGATTATCATCAAATGCTTTTGTTTATTCTTCTAATTGTTTAACACTTATAATATTTTAACATCTCAATCATTAGAAATTTGAAACCTAATAATTCAAGCAGTACTTGAACATAGTTTAAAAAAATAATATGAAATTTCATTTCATGGCCATTATTTTACGATTGAATAGAAAAATAAGAGGAAAAAAAATCTCCAAAAGGGTTTCCTAGTAAATTAGTAAAGAAATTCAATCAAATTAGACATTAGCACATATGATAAATGTTAATGTCAATAAAACTGAAGAAGGAAAGGCTGCTTCAATAAATTTTCAAAACCCCAAAAGCCCTTACCAAGCAATTGAAGGCATCAAAGAGGATGAAGCAAGTTGATTGCAAAGTCCTAAACCCAAAACTCATGTAAGATCGGTAATCATGCCCCAACACTACAGTGACGGGCTTAGCAAGTCACACATGGAATCACTTGGACAAGATTGGCAGGTGGAGAGAGAAGAGAAACCATACACCACAATTATATGGTTTGATTTCATAAATTAAAATAAACCATAAACCACAATTAATGTAGATTAAAATGATAATTAATTATACAAAATAAATAAATTAAGCATAAAATTAAAATTGAAGTCAAACTATAATCCAAATAACATGCACAATAGGGGCAATAAATTATGTATCATTGTTTAATAATAGCACAAATAGTGTGCACAATTTTAGCCCCTCATATCGCAAAATGCAAATGTGCACCATGCACCATTGCATGTAACATTAGATGTTGTTGTCATGAATGGCCCAACTCAAATCAATTCACATTTACTTCAAGAAATTAATAATGTTATAAAAAAAAATCACTTCAAATGAAAGAAATCACTGATTCTTACACATAAACGAACAAATAAACATTTTGAAATAGGTGATGCTAATGATCAAGAAACAATTTCAGCAACTCAGTAACTTTCATACATATAACTACTACATTAAATAAAATGGAGATTTGTTAAAATGGAAACAAATATAAATGTTTGCAAATGTAACAAGCTTCATCATGGAAAAGATGTCTTGACAGACTTGTTCAATCAGGAACAAGGGAAAGCTAAGGTCCAATATGCCACGGGATCATCAAATCAAAATCAATTTCAGATATAAATGTTTTTTTCTGGAGCTGATAAGTGAATAAGCAATTTGTCTTTTTAACAAAGAACATGTGTTTCAATTTCTCAATGACATGGTGCTCTCAATTTTCTTGCTAGATCTTTTACTATAACACATTCAACAAAACCTTTTTAGCACCTACTGATACTCACACTCTATTGTCAGCTTGTTTGTGAGAAGAAACTCATTAAAATAATTTTCATACAGACACCAACCAGAAAAAAATACACAAATGCAAAAGGAGGCATCCAGGTAACCTGAATTTTGAAAACATTAACATACCGTCTTTAAAATCATTGGAATAAGCAAAAAACAAATGATCAAGACCCTTACAAAAATTAGTNCTAAAATAATTTTCATACAGACACCAACAAGAAAAAAATACACAAAAATGCAAAAGGAGGCATCCACGTAACCTGAATTTTGAAAGCATTAACATAACGTCTTTAAAATCATTGGAATAAGCAAAAACCAAATGATTAAGACCCTTACAAAAATTAGTATGACCTTCCTGCAGAGTAATGTTCTATCAGACCATTGCATAAAATAAAATCAGGAGTCATTAAATAAAAAAATTCATAGATAAGGAAAAATAAATACAAATCCTTCAAATCCGTAACCGCTCATACTTATCATATAAAGTGAAGAAATATCAAGTCAAATTGCGAACACATTGAAATAATAGGAAGTGCCCACAAAAAAAATTTTAAAAAAAAGTTAGATAAGGAAAAATAAAATCAGGAGTGATTAAATAAGAAAATCCATAGATAAGGAAAAATATATACAAATACTTCAAATTTGTAACCGCCCATACTTAACATATAAAGCGAAGAGGTCTCAAGTCAAATTGCAGGGAAACATTGAAATAATAGAAAAATGCCCACAAAAAAATAAAATAAAGGGTAGACGACCAGCANCCAAATTGCGGACACATTGAAATAATAGGAAGTGCCCACAAAAAAATAAAAAAAAAAGGTTAGAGATAAGGAAAAATAAAATCAGGAGTGATTAAATAAAAAAATCCACAGAAGGAAAAATATATACAAATCCTTCAAATCTGTAACCGCCCATACTTAACATATAAAGCGAAGAGGTCTCAAGTCAAATTGCGGGGACACATTGAAATAATAGAAAAATGCCCACAAAAAAAATTAAAAAAAAAAGGGTAGACGACCAGAAAGAATTACAACGTTACAAATATAATAAATATTATGCCATTACAGTTCCCAAATGGTTCTCAGGATAATGATTATGTAACTTCAGTTACACAAGCCAAATAAGCATTTCATGCACCATAGATTTTGAATTTCTAAATGATGTCACCCAAACAGAAGCCTCAGCAAAAAAAATAAAAAAAACCATCCATCTGAACCTTCAGAAACAATGGCATAAACAGACGCATGACAGGAAAATCAAAACAAATTAAAGAATATTACATTAAATACTGAAAATATTACTAAAATGTTCTGCACAATTGAAATTTCACTTGTTCTAAATAAGGTAGACTGTAAAATGAATCAGACTGCCCAAAGAATTAAGTTTTAACAGAATTTAATAATACAATCAATATTACGGTCTAAGAACCTATATCCAAACTCTCTTCCCTTAACTATAGCAGGATTGGCAAATAAATAGAGATTTCAAAACTTACATAATTACTACATCGGGTAAAAAAACTAAGCAGATTTACACATTAAGCAGAGAAATAAATCGTAACAGTACTGCAGGATTAGGTGGAACAACAACTTATAAAACGAAAGGATCGGATTACATAAACTCATAAAAAAATAAGTTGTCTTTATATCGCAATATTACAGCCTAAGAATTTAATAATACAATCCATATTAAGGTCTAAGAACCTATATCAAAACTCTCTTCTTTTAACTATATCAGGATTGGCAAATAAATAGGAATTTCAGAACTTACATAATTACTACATCGGGTAATAAAACGAACAAGCAGATTTACATATTAAGCAGAGAGATAAACCGTAACCAGTACTGCAGGATTAGGTTGAACGACTTATAAAACCAAAGGATCAGAATACAGAAACTCGTAAAAATAAATTGTCTTTATATAACAATAGATATTCTTCGATAATAAAAGCATAAAAATGCCCCTTAACTGAAATGCAAAGCAAATAATTTTATAAAAACCAATTATGAAAATTTCAAACACCTAAGAATTAATCAAAAACAATCCTAATAGGTCCAAATCAAGTGATGCAAATGGCATGATTACACAATCATAATCAAAAGCCACATCTACTTGAGAAGAAGGCCTGAAAATTAATTAGATCACAAGGTCGAATCTAGAGTAGCCCAAAACACATATCAATTGAGCAAACCACTCAACAAACATTTCTATTAGTGATAACAATTATAAAGCTTATTAAGAAACTCTGCCACGAACAAAAGCCTTCAATCAATTTGAGAACAGAAAAACAGCCACAAGAGGAGTATAACAATAAGAAAGAAGAAGATTGCTTCGGGATGAAAACTTGTGAAGGAAGAATCAAACATGTTTGTTGGACGGAGAAACTTTAAAATAAAATTAAAATTCAATAACTTATATTTTCTTAATATCTATCTATATCTAAAACTTCTAAAGTTCCAAAAGAAAAAAATATGAGTGAAGAAAATACCTCACTTTTAAATTGGGTTTACTTTTTTAAACTTGATATTTTAGAATAAGAGGAACAATATCTTATCGGAGAAGTTTAAAAATTAAAACTATTGGAAAAATATTTTCAGTATCCTTTGAAGTGTTAGCCCTGAAAAAGGAAACCAATTTACATTGCAGTCATCAACATAGGGCTATTTGTGAAGAATTTTCATATATTTTTAAGAGTTTGCATTAAGATTTGAAAGGATCATTATTATAATTTTTTATCTTTGCTTACCTGATTCCAAGAGATTCATAAAACTTCTTTTATTTGTATTTATGAATTAAGAATATATGATGATAGTTTAATATAAACCTGTTGATGTAGTTCATTGTTTTAATGTTATATAATATAATGAAGAAAAGTAAAATATAAGTTTTCTATGACTTTTAGGTTATAGTATAGCAAAATCATTGATAACAGTAACCGCAAATGTATATTTAAATTTAAGTGTTATGTATATAAATATATCAGAATTTGGGAAAATCAGTAAACCTATATTTAGAATTTAGGTATTGTAAACATAAGTACTTAAAACTGTGAACATATATTTATACCTTCGATATTAAATAAATAGCTACTTAAAGATTTGAAAAACAAAACCAAAAAAAGCAAATATACAATTGGAATTTAGTTATGAAATACCTGGGGGTTTGAAATCTGTACAATCGGTTTAAAGTATAGATGTTATATCTGCAATACACAAGAATCTTAATATAAAAAAAATCTGTATACTCAATTTAAAGTATAAGTGTTAAATATACAAGTACATAAAAATCTAAAAAAAACTATCTAGATTTCTAAAATTTGAACATAATGTACGTAAATGCTCAAACATGAAATAACCTGCATATATACTTTAAAGTTTAGGTAATGTAATGCAAATATTTTAGACAAAACAGCATTATCGAGATATAAACTTAAGAATTCATGTNCTATGAACATATATTTAGAACTTAGATATTAGATAAATAGCTACTTAAAGATTTGAAAAACAAAACAAAAAAAAAACAAATATACAATTGGAATTTAGTTATGAAATACCTGGGGGTTTGAAATCTGTACAATCGGTTTTAAGTATAGATGTTATATCTGCAAAACACAATAATCTTAAAAAAAAAATGTATACTCAATTTAAAGTATAAGTGTTAAATATACAAGTACATAAGAATCTCAAAAAAGTATCTAGATTTCTAAAATTTGAACATAATGTACGTGAATGCTCAAACATGAAATAACCTGCATATATACTTTAAAGTTTAGGTAACGTAATGCAAATATTTTAGACAAAACAGCATTATCGAGATATAAACTTAAGAATTCATGTATTATATATATATATACATCCATTAAACTTTAAGTGATTTCTATACCTATTTAAAGTTTAGATGTTAGGAATTACGAAAAGATGTATACTCAGTTTTTAGTTTGGGTAATAAATATATAACTATTTTATGATTTGAAAATATATAAGTTCATTTAAAGTATAAGTATCAAAGAGTTTAAAGATCAGTAGTTTATATTCAAATTTAGATATAATGTAAATATATATAGAGTTTCAGACAAATTATCAAAGCTACATCCAGAATTTAAGTTTTATTAGGGTAAACACTTTGAACTATAGAAAATTTGTAAGTTTATATTCAAAATTAAATAATAAGTACATAGATACGCTAGTTAATAAACAAGACCAGCAATATTATGTTTGAATTTAAGCAAAGCATGTAAATGTATTAAAAGTAAACAATCCATACATATATGTTTTAATAGAATAACATATCATAAATATAAATATACAAGTTCTACATAGAAAGATGNCAAGATTGTGCTAGACAGTATCAGCAGTAAAAGAAAGCGGAAGGCTTGCTTCTTTGGGATGGATCTCAAAAAAAGTATGTTGCATAAAATGGCAACTTTTGATTGATATAAAATCACTTTTTGTCCCGAGATGAATGCCACCAAGTTTTTCAGAAAAGCATGTGTGCTTTTTCCTATTTCTAGGCCGGTACTCTCCAAGCNTTGAATTTTTATAAATGAAATGTTAATATTCTATAATATAAAGATAAAATAAAGCAAATATATTGAAAAGGAAAAATAATCAAATCAGATATATTAATTACTCTAATTCGTAATTAGATTATAGAGTAGAAAGATCAAGCATGTTTTAACAATTAAAAACTTGAAAACCACCATGCTAATCAATGATAAACAGTGCGCCATAGAGCAAACTACCATGTGTAACCACAATGAATAGTACATATTGTCGAACATACTATTTTAATTATAGAACAAGATATTAAAAATATGAATGAAACGCAACTGAATTGAAAGACTACTAAATCGAAATAAACCATCATGTAATGAAAAAAAAATCAAAGTGATGCTAAGGTTCAAGTGCTCATAGTTTCAAAGAAATTGGTGATTGACATAAAAAAGAAAAAAAATGATAAGCTTTTTAAAAGCCAAAACCCAAAAAGTCATTAGAAATTTAAAATTCACATGATTATCATCAAATGTTTTTGTTTATTCTTCTAATTGTTTAACACTTANGACTCTAATTCGTAATTGATTATAGAGTAGAAAGATCAAGCATGTTTTAATAATTAAAGACTTGAAAACCACCATGCTAATCAATGATAAACAGTGCGCCATAGTGCAAACTACCATGTGTAACCACAATGAATAGTACATATTGTCGAACATACTATTTTGATTATAGAACAAGATATTAAAAATATGAATGAAACGCAACTGAATTGAAAGACTACTAAATCGAAATAAACCATCATGTAACAAAAAGAAAATCAAAGTGATGCTAAGGTTCAAGTGCTCATAGTTTCAAAGAAATTGATGATTGACATAAAAAGGGAAAAAAAAATTATAAGCTTTTTAAAAGCCACAGCCCAAAAAATCATTAGAAATTTAAAATTCACATGATTATCATCAAATGTTTTTGTTTATTCTTCTAATTGTTTAACACTTTAAATATTTTAACACCTCAATCATTAGAAATTTGAAACCTAATAATTCATGCAGTACTTGAACATAGTTTTAAAAAACAATATGAAATTTCATTTCATGGCCATTATATTACGATCGAATAGAAAAATAAGAGGAAAAAAATCTCCAAAAGGGTTTGCAAGTAAATTAGTGAAGAAATTCAATCAAATTAGACATTAGCACATATGATAAATGTTAATGTGAATAAAATTGAAGAAGGAAAGGCTGCTTCAATAAATTTTCAAAACCCCAAAAGCCCTTACCAAGCAATTGAAGGCATCAAAGAGGATGAAGCAAGTTGATTGCAAAGTCCTAAACCCAAAACTCATGTAAGATCGGTAATCATGCCCCAACACTACAGTGACGTGCTTAGCAAGTCACACATGGAATCACATAGACAAGATTGGCAGGTGGAGAGAGTAGAGAAAGAGAGAGAGAGAGGCCCTTGCAAGTGAGATGGGGCGACATAGAGGTCTAGAACTCTCTAAATTATATGGTTTGATTTCATAAATTAAAATAAACCATAAACCACAATTAATGTAGATTAAAATGATAATTANGAGCAAGTTGATTGCAAAGTCCTAAACCCAAAACTCATGTAAGATCGGTAATCATGCCCCATCACTACAGTGACGTGCTTAGCAAGTCACACATGGAATCGCATAGACAAGATTGGCAGGTGGAGAGAGTAGAGAAAGAGAGAGAGGCCCTTGCAAGTGAGATGGGGCCACATAGAGGTCTAGAACTCTCTAAATTATATGGTTTGATTTCATAAATTAAAATAAACGATAAACCACAATTAATGTAGATTAAAATGATAATTAATTATACAAAATAAATAAATTAAGCATAAAATTAAAATTGATATCAAACTATAATCCAAATAACATGCACAATAGGGGCAAGACATCATGTATCATTGCTTGATAATAGCACAAATAGTGTGCACAATTGTAGCCCCCCATATCGCAAAATGCAAATGTGCACCATGCACCATGGCATGTAACATTAGATGTTGTCATGAATGACCCAACTCAAATCAATTCGCATTTACTTCAAGAAATTAATAATGTTATAAAAAAAATCACTTCAAATGAAAGNATAATGAATGGGAGAAAAGACTATTAAAATTTCTGAAAGAAAATCAGTAAGCGATGAAGTAAATGGAATCAAATTTATGTTAGCTTACTTGGAGATCCAATACAAAAAATCATAGGGATGGATTAATAATATTCTGGAGAGCGAGGATTTAGGGGAGATTTGGAAAGGGAAGGTACATATTATGTACAACAGTAAAAGAAAAAAAAACAAGCAAAGTCATCTAAACAGCATTTGATTATGAACAAAGAGTTTTAACACATGGATTTTACCTAGGTTATTTTATAAATCCCGAAATAAGATAAAAAAACGCCGAATCCTAAGCTAAAGCATGCGATCTATAGATTAGAGATGAATAACGAGAATTTTAAGCAATTATATGCAATCCAGTAAAGAAATAGAAGTTTCGGTTTACCAGATTGATGTTTCTTGCGGGTTGATCGGAGGAAAACGAAAGAAAACCAGCCCGAAAGATTGGAGGAAGGAGAAGATCCTTTCTATCGATTGATCGGAGGAAGAGAGAGATCCTCGCGGCTTAGACGATCGTAGAAGGAAGCTAGTCTCGCGAACGAGAGACGACCGAAGAGATCGGAGAAGTAGATGGAGGAGCCGGCAAACCGAATGAACGTGATAATACCTTAGGGCTTCGACTATAGAGGGTTATTTGTAGCCATTAGATGAATCGCTTAGGCGCTGCTGAGCTGGCAAGATTAGTGGCGGCACTTACCCAATAAGAGAAAGCTATCTCAGCTAGTCGAGTGACATAGCGGTGAGTTGGTTAAGTAAAAATAAATAAATTGTTTTGCTTTAAAAATAATGGAGAATGTCATTTTATCTCACTTTTTATTTATTTATTATTATTATTGAGTCATATTATTATTATTATTTCTTTTATTTATTTATTTTTCTTATTATTTTTATTATTAAAATTTTAAGTTATCACATGAATTTTGATTTTATATCAATTATATATATNATATGAACATATATTTAGAACTTAGACATTAGATAAATAGCTACTTAAAGATTTGAAAAACAAAACCAAAAAAAACAAATATACAATTGGAATTTAGTTATGAAATACCTGGGGGTTTGAAATCTGTACAATCGGTTTAAAGTATAGATGTTATATCTGCAAAACACAATAATCTTAAAAAAAAAATGTATACTAAATTTAAAGTATAAGTGTTAAATATACAAGTACATAAGAATCTAAAAAAAACTATCTAGATTTCTAAAATTTGAACATAATGTACGTGAATGCTCAAACATGAAATAACCTGCACATATACTTTGAAGTTTAGGTAATGTAATGCAAATATTTTAGACAAAACAGCATTATCGAGATATAAACTTAAGAATTCATGTATTATATTTATATATATATATATATACATACATCCATTAAACTTTAAGTGATTTCTATACTTATTTAAAGTTTAGATGTTAGGAATTACGAAAAATGTATACTCAGTTTTTAGTTTGGGTAATAAATATATAACTATTTTATGATTTGAAAATATATAAGTTCATTTAAAGTATAAGTACCTAAGAGTTTAAAGATCTGTAGTTTATATTCAAATTTAGATATAATGTAAATATATATAGAGTTTCATACAAATTATCAAAGCTACATCCAGAATTTAAGTTTTATTAGGGTAAGCACTTTGAACTATAGTAAATCTGTAAGTTTATATTCAAAATTAAATAATAAGTACATAGATACGCTAGTTAATAAACAATACCAGCAAGATTATGTTTGAATTTAAGCAAAGCATGTAAATGTATTAAAAGTAATCAATCCATACATATATGTTTTAACAGAATTAACATATCATAAATATAAATATACAAGTTCTACATTGAAAGATGGATGATCATTGAATGTTTCTTTGAGAAAATATGGGAGTATATGAGCAAGTTTTAAATAGATTTAATGGGCTGTTCTAGACAGAATTAACATATCATAAATATAAATATACAAGTTCTACATAGAAAGATGGATGATCATTGAATGTTTCTTTGAGAAAATATGGGAGTATATGAGCAAGTTTTAAATAGATTTAATGGGCTGTTCTAGTAGCAGGACTTGAGCGTCAAATACATGGGAAAACAAGAATATCAATTTTCAACAACAATAAGATGAATAATCTTCATTTTTAAAGATCAAAAGCTGATAATGAATGGGGGAAAAGACTATTAAAATTTCTGAAAGAAAATCCATAAGCGATGAAGTAAATGGAATAAAATTTATGTTAGCTTAGTTCGAGATCCAATACAAAAAATCATAGGGATGGATTAATAATATTCTGGAGAATGAGGATTTAGGGGAGATTTGGAAAGGGAAGGTCCATATTATGTACAACAGCAAAAGAAACAAAACAAGCAAAGTCATCTAAACAGTATTCGATTATGAACAAAGAGTTTTAACACATGGATTTTACCTAGATATTTTATAAATCCCGAAATAAGATAAAAAAAACGCCGAATCCTATGCTAAAGCATGCGATCTATACATTAGAGATGAATAACGAGAATTTAAACAATTATATGCAATCCAGTAAAGAAATAGAAGTTTCAGTTTACCAGATTGATGTTTCTTGCGGGTTTATCGGAGGAAAAGAAAAGAAAACCAGCCCGAAAGATTGGAGGNATCCGAATCCTATGCTAAAGCATGCGATCTATACATTAGAGATGAGTAACGAGAATTTTAAGCAATTATATGCAATCCAGTAAAGAAATAGAAGTTTCGGTTTACCAGATTGATGTTTCTTGCGGGTTTATCGGAGGAAAAGAAAAGAAAACCAGCCCGAAAGATTGGAGGAAGGAGAAGATCCTTTCTATCGATTGATCGGAGTAAGAGAGAGATCCTCGCGGCTTAGACGATCGGAGAAGGAAGCTAGTCTCGCGAACGAGAGACGAACGAAGAGATCGGAGAAGGAAGCTAGTCTCGCGAACGAAGAGATCGGAGAAGGAAGCTAGTCTCGCGAACGAAGAGATGGAGGAGCCGGCAAACCGAATGAACGTGATACCTTAGGGCTTCGACTATAGAGGGTTATTTGTAGCCATTAGATGAATCGGTTAGGCGGTGCTGAGCTGGCAAGATTAGTGGCAGCACTTACCCAATAAGAGAAAGCTATCTCAGCTAGTCGAGTGACATAGCGGTGAGCTGGTTAAGTAAAAATAAATAAATTGTTTTGCTTTAAAAATAATTGAGAATTTCATTTTATCTCACTTTTTATTGATTTATTATTATTATTGAGTCATATTGTTATTATTATTTCTTTTATTTATTTATTTTCTTATTATTTTTATTATTAAATTTTTAAGTTATCACATGAATTTTGATTTTATATCAATTATATACATATATATTAAATTTTAGTTTAATTTGAAGTAAAATTTTATATTATATATTTCAATTTTATTTTGTTTATTATTTGAATTTTATATCTAAAACTTCATTTAAATTGATTAAAATTGTCAAAAAAAAATTAATTAAGAATTCATTTAGATTTTTCAACATTTAATATTTTTTTATTATTTGTATTCAAATTTAAATTTATTATAGACTTCATTTTATTTTTGCTTAGTAGGAATTACATGTTTTGATTTTGAATTTTAGGTTATTTTTTATTGATTTATGTTTGAATTTAAAATTACTTGAGTTTGATTTANTAAATTTAAATTTATTATAGACTTCATTTTGTTTTTGCTTAGTTGGAATTACATGTTTTGATTTTGGATTTTAGGTTATTTTTTATTGATTTATGTTTGAATTTAAAATTACTTGACTTTGATTTATGTTTAAGTCCAACTTTAACTCAATTTTTATTCATTTCACTTTCAATTTAAATTTAACTATGGTTTAAAATGAACTCCAAACATGCTTGAGTTCATCTTAAGCAANGTTTGATTTATGTTTAAGTCCAACTTTAACTCAATTTTTATTAATTTCACTTTCAATTTAAATTTAACTATGGTTTAAAATGAACTCCAAACATGCTTGAGTTCATCTTAAGCAAAAAGACGTCAATTAAGAGGAAATATTAAGTATGATTAAGCAGGTCCCATAAAGTCAAAGAGCACTTAAGGCACAAAGTTAAGTCTCTAAGTTCAATGGGTCACCTACAGACTTATTGTAAAATTTACAAGAGTACTCAGATTTGATTTTAATATCTTAGCTTCAATCGACTCAACACCAAAATGTTAAGGATTAAAATAAAGTATATTTGAACCAATGGTAGTGAAGAATTCCTTTAGGTTCTAATTTTGAGTCTCATCCATCCNGATTTGATTTTAGTATCTTAGCTTCAATCGACTCAACACCAAAATGTTAAGGACTAAAATAAAGTATATTTGAACCAATGGTAGTGAAGAATTCCTTTAGGTTCTAATTTTGAGTCTCATCCATCCACTAGTCCTGTAGGAATACTAGGAATCCCTAAGGCTAAAACTCTAAGTTCTAGAGAGAAAAATAGAAAGATCTCACAAAAATGAGGCCAACAGGCCCACTTTGATTTATATCAGACATGTATTTTATCCAATAAATTATAATAGATGACTTAATTGACAGTTTGGTCTAATCCATGTCTAATTAAATTTAGTTTAGGCAATTATAAGCTATTCCTTAATTATTAATTGGATTTATATAGTACTAATAGACATCCAAATTTTGGTTGACCTAAACTACGAAAAATANAATTTAATCTTAATATCTTAGCTTCAATCGACTCAACACCAAAATGTTAAGAATTAAAATTAAGTACATTTGAACCAATGGTAGTGAAGAATTCCTTTAGGTTCTAATTTTGAGACTCATCCATCCACTAGTCCTCTAGGAATACTAGGAATCCCTAAGGCTAAAACTCTAAGTTCTAGAGAGAAAAAGAGAAAGATCTCACAAAAATGAGGTCAACAGGCCCACTTTGATTTATATCAAACATGTATTTTATCCAATAAATTATAATAGATGACTTAATTGTCCGTTTGGTCTAACCCATGTCTAATTAAATTTAGTTTAGGAAATTATAAGCTATTCCTTATTTATTAACTGGATTTATATAGTACTAATAGACATCCAAATTTTGGTTGACCTAAACTAGGAAAAATATGACCCAACCTATTAACCTATAAATTAAACCTAGTTTTTTACACACTTGGTAAAATTTATCTCGGTGGCTTAATTAAAACCATTTATCTTAACAATTCTACTTAAATTAGAGTAGCTCAAATTGGCTAACCTACATTATTAAATTAGTCACACCAATCAAAATTTAAAGTAATTGAGCTATCTAGCATCCCCCAACCCAAATTTGAGCATGCTTATGTTTGTCCCTAGCTCCTTATGTTCCATCATGATCAACTTTATAGTCTTAATTGCATGATCGTGGCTTACTCAACTAAAACCATAAGCTCCTTAAAGTATGCAAATTGTTTTCTATATTTCTTTCTAGGATAATCTTTGTTAGACCTAGCCTCTAGGCTAACATAAGTGTTAACCCTAGGTATCTGTAATTTAATAGCCTTTAGAGAAATTAGCTAAACTAGTTTATATTGCCCTAGCATCAACCCAAAATTCTTAATTATTTATTCAAGCTTTAAATTTTAATTAAATTATGTTTATAATTATTTGGCCATAAGATAACCCAGTTGTACCAATTTTTTGGGTTTAATTGACCTAAATGAAAATAATTGCCTAATTTAGCTTATATACTATTAATTAAAACTTAAATCTAAACACAAGCGGATTGAAATACCTTGTATTAACCTATATTAGTTAGTGGGATGATTAGGCTAGAGTTGACCTAAGCATAGGTTATATTAGAACATAGTAACTTATAATGGAAAGCTTAATTATCCATTTTGTCTAATTCATGCTTAAATAAAATTATTCTAGTCTATTATAGATAATTGACTTAAGTTAAATATTAATTGGATTTATATATTACTCATAGACTTAGCCAAGCTTAAGTTTATCTATTTAATTTTAGTGAGATAAATTATGACCTATTTGTCCCTATTAAGCTCTAAATTAAAATTAATTTCATATACATGATTTGGCCTATGCACAGTGCACATAAGTGCATGCATCATTCAAGCATTAAAGTGATGTGAGTTTAAGATTATTTCCATTATAATTGATGCAAACAAAAGTTAAGAAAGATAAATATCAGTTTCACAAACCTTAACTTCTATTCAACTCATTAAAATTTTTATGTTTCAGTAAATAATGCCAAAAGATAAATATTAAATTTAAAATGAACCTTTGGCTTTAAAAATTTACCAATTTAATTTCCTTAATTATGATTTCAAAACTATGATATCGTCAATTAAGAATAAAGTTGGTTTCTAATCTCTTTTGATAATTAAAAGTCGTAATTCTAAAATTAAAATAGTTATATGTCTATGCACTAAGAAAGTTTACAATTAATTTAGTCATTTTCCTATGTGATTATTAAGGTTTAATTGATATATTTCTTTTCTTCCAAACCATAGTTATTAATCACCATTTAATAATTTAAACTCTATCAATATCTCAAGCTCTCAAGAGGTTTTAAACAAGTGTATGACCACTGTAACTTGCTGAATAATTTTGTTGAAATAGAAGTAAGACAATGATTTCAATGTATCACAATTAAAACTCATAATTATGAGAGATTAAAATGGAAATTCATAAATCTAAATGAATAAAAAATAGCCTAACATGTTTTTATACAAAACGCCAATGTAGTCATTTATTTCATAAATAAAATCAAGAGCTTTATATGTAAAACAGGAAAAAGATAAACTATAATAAAATACACCAGGGCTCCCTTCACAAATACTTATTTGCCTTATGAATTCTTCTCAAAATCCTTGGCTTTGCTTCACTCTTTCTCCCTGCACTCCCTTTCACTCTTTTAGGCAAAGCAACACATGCTTTCGTCACTCACAGCCATGCTCACTCTTACACTCCAAGCCAATATTAGAACCCACTAATACATAAACACACACATACATGCAACTTTCAAGCCCTTTAAACCACTTTAACCATCCTTTCTACTGATAAAAATTGAATTTGAATTGAATAATTATTTTGGTCAAGACATCACGTCGTGACACTATCGGTGCTACAATGTAGTGGTAGTGCTGCAACGCTCAAGTATCAACACTTAGATGTTGAGGTCTCTATCTTCGGGCTCCTTTATCCATCTTTTTAAGTCTTATGGTGCTTTATAGGATAACGTTGTGGTGCTTTATATAAGCGTTACAATGCTCGTAATTAGCATTATGGCATCTTTCTCTTTAGAAAATTACAAAAAAAAATCCCAACAAGATAAATAATCTAATATTTGTAAGAAAAAAATGAAATAAAAGCATAATTTGAAAAATAATTTAAAGTGTTTTTCTCAATCAATAAATCCTCCAAGCTCACATAATACTCATCCTCAAGCAATTTTTTTGAAGTTTATATTAAGGATTAAAGAAGAAATAATTAACTAAAGATTTAATAATGTATTAGTGGTTTAGTCGTGTGTAATTAAAGTTCAAATAAACTCTTAAAATATTTAATTTTTATTGACTAATAATTTCCTAAATCTTACTACTATTAATATTCTTCCAACGCAAGTCTCCTAAGTGTTTAATTTGTATTGTTAGCAAAAAAAATATTTAATTAATAATTAGTTACAAAATTTTAACTTAATCAATCATATTATCTCAATTTTGACTCTCCTTGTAAACATAATACTTCTAATTTCAATTGATAATTTTTTGAATTTCTTAGTTTAAAGAAGATGATGAGTAGTAAACTTTTCATATTAGACTTAGCCTCAAGCTTCTTCTGAATAGCACTTTTACATAAATGTTTTTTAAAAAACTTTTGAGCCTTTTAATTTAAATATTTTAAGGATAACTATTTTTATTAAGTATTTAAATAATTTTAAACCCTATTTCTATTTATCAAAATAAACTCTTAATTTCTACTTTAAGTATTATAATTTAAATGATACTAATCTACTTTAAGTTTTATAAATTAACATTTATAAATTTTAATATTATTTATTAAATTAAATTAGATTTTAATCAATTGTTCTAAACTGTAACTAGCGTTCTTGATATTAAAAGTTCTACTAACTTAAGTAAACTAATTAGTAATTATTAAGTCATATGGATTTCAAAAAATTTAAAAAATATATTATTTCCTTTAATTGACTTGCTAACTTATTAGTGTTCACCTCTAGTGTTTACTAATTTCCTGGGTGAATCTTAGTGAATTCTAAATGTTAGGGTTTAAGTTGACTTGTTTAGGGTTTATGTTGATTCTAGGGATGATTGGTGTTGGGAAAACTTTTAAGTGAGACCAAATTTTACTTAGGTGCTGACCCCACCCATATTTACTTGTATTTTTAATCTCCAAAATTTTGCCAGAAAATGTGTCTCAAATTATATCTAGTAGCTAGTGTGAACAAATGTATTGATTTATGAATTATTTAATAAACTTTCACACTAGAGGTGCTACACAAGTATACTTATTGTTTTAGGTAATATAAGATTTTCTTTAAAAACCTCAACATCGATCCCATGAAGAAAGCAGTAACTCTTAAAATCAAATTGCAAAATTTCTATTTAAATTGTAACTTAAACAGATAAGAGGTCTAAAATGATATGCATATTAAAAATTACTACTAAAGAGTTAAAATGAAAGTAACAACTAAATGTAACAACTTAATAAAACATAATAATGACTTTGGATATTATGGAAAACATTTTCCTTTGCAAAAAGATTTTTAACCAATGTAGGATTCAAGCGATTTAAGACAAAATTGAGGTACTGTGAAAAATAAAAGCATACCTCATTCTTTACCCCATCCTGGTGCTAGCAAAGAACATTGGCTAACTTAAGGTTGATTCCTTAACATCTTGTTGACCTCACTTTTGGTTGAGGTCTAGTCTTTTTCTTTAGTAGCCTAGGGTCTAGCTATAGGACTTTCTTATTGACTATTTTTAGATAACTAGAAAAAGACACCTTCACCATTAGAAATTCTAAACTCTTCTTGACTCAACTTGAAGTTCCACATATTGGTCCTAACCTCTAGCACTTAGTAGGTGGGGTCATTATGGGGGAGCTCAAGGAAAGTTCCTATACGGCTATTTGACCTTAGGGTTAACCTTGGGTGTTGGTCTAGAGCTAAGGCACTCACTTCACTCACAATCACTCACTAACCTAAACCCAGAATTTCCTGACTTTGGTCCCTTGAGCCTTTGGAAAACTCATGTAGATGGTCCCGTAAACCTACTAGCCCTAGGCTAGGGCTTAGCTAAGACCAGTATATAGAGGACCCGAATGGGATTTCCATTGGTCCATGGCTTACTTTTGGTGGTTAGTTTCCCAATTTTACCCAAAATACTCAGCATGACCTTTTGCCCCTAAACTCCCCCAAATTACCTAAGTACCATTAAAATCCTAAATTTTGCGAGTTCCCAAATTTATCCAAAATACCCAAACTTGTTCAAAAAATATTTCAAACCTTCTAAAAACACCCAAATTACCCAAAATTATAAAAAATTGCAAAATTACCAAAATGCCCCTCATGAGCCCAAAATTTCAAAAAACCCAAAAAATACCAAAAATTCCCAAAATATTTCAAAATTTTCCAATTTCATTTTTCTCAACTACCACATGACCCAATTTGTTAAATTTGATCATCTTTGATAAAAACTTCCAATTTGCCCTTTATGGGCCCAAATTTCCCCAAATTTACCTCAAATGTCCATCAATTGGGTCCCAATCTCCCCAAATTTCAATCCTAAACTCAAATTAACCTTTCATGTGACCAATATAAACCAAATCCAAGCTCAATTGGCCCATTCTTTGAGCCCAATTTTTATTTAGGTCAAACCCTCAATTTTGGACGCATGACCTAATCTCACCAAATTGAATCCATAGCCCTTTCAATTGGTCATGGTTTATGTTGAAAACTCTTTATAACATTCCTACACATAAAAATTTACCATCAATTGGCCTTGATGAAGTCTCAATTTCAGTTAATTTCAATTTAAGTCCAAAATCCCCAAATTGCCCTAAATTGGCTGTCCCCAAATTTCACCAAATTGAATGCCTTAATCCCAAAATTGGCACCCAATTCATGTTAAAAAAACTCTTCATGGAATTCCCATTGACCATTCTCAACTATCAATTTGGACTTAGTCCAAGGCTAGCCCAATCTAGACCCAAGGCTAGCCCAACATGCCAAAATTGACCAAATCTTCAAATTCCTTCAAATTGACTCTCCAATTGAACTCAAAATCCTTTCAATCTTTCACCAAAAATGTTTATTACAATCATCTACATCAAGTGCATCAATCAATTGGGCTCAAGGACATGACTAGCCTAACCCAAACCCAAGTTTTGGTCATTTTCACCAACTTGAACGCATGTACTAAATGTAGCCTAACCACCGAAAAGCCATCAAATTAATGACTCCACAGCCATTAGTTGGACCCTAAGACTGAGCCAAAACTCACCTAACCACCTAAGCTAAGCCATGGACCAATGGTCCCTTAAATTAAGGGATTTCATGTCATAATTGCTTAAGCTTAAGATTCTTTTTGCCGAAAATAAACCCAGGCCCATTAAATTGCTGTGGCATATTCCCCTGGCTTCCCTGAGCTCCTAGTCACCTCCCCCTACCATGGTCATCCGGCCTAGTAGCCGGAGAAGCCAAAACTGAGGGCCACCGCCTCTTAAACTTCACCCAATTCAAACCTAGAGGCCAGCTCACCCATTTTAAATTGAGAGCCCCTCTGCCCTCCACCTAAGCACCACATTGCACCCAAGCATTGGCCATGACAGCCACCCCAAGCCCATTTTTATAAAAAGCTCACCTCCACGACTATGGGAGGTGTGCTGAAATTTTCTCAGTGAGAGCTACCCAAATCATTCACAGAGCCTCTTTGAGACCTCCTCAGTGCAATCCAACTATCTCCCCCCACTGATTTTCACAGTGGAAGCCCCATCAAATCCCCCTTCAACCGAGCCCCTAGCATAGACTTTGATCAACACCTGAAATCGAGCTTGGTCGAATTCATACCTAGACCTTACACCACAGCAAGAGGCCCAATCCCCTATCCTCCTTGGTCTCCAATGAATGTGCCAAGAATCTCTGATTGAAGCTTCCCTTCTCAGAGCAAAGGTATTGAACTCCTCCTCGTCTTGAGCCTATTTAGATTCTCCATTTAATTTGAGTTGATTTCATGGCATCTTAATTGTATGGATATGTTCCTCTAGTCTAGATGAGCATTTTTAAAATAAAAATCACTTAATTTGGTTGAGAAATGAAGGAGATATCAAGCCTTGAAGATGGACGGTTCTTGGGTTAGTCTATTTGGGGATGATGACGGATAGCCATCCGATCGCGTGTTTATCTCATCAATGGACGAGTTCAAGCCAGACAACGCTTCCTAATGCGAACCACGGGACGTGTGGCTGCTAGTGTGGACAGAGACGTTGAATGAGAGCACGTTGCGTGGAGTTTCAGAGCCGTCGTAGGTTGATAAGGCGCCGCACGTTTAAATAGATAAATTGGGAATTAAAAAATTCAGAAAATACACCCTAACTTCAAAAATTCATATCTTGGTGTAGAAAAATCACAAAAATAAAATAAAAATACAATCTTACTTAGTGAAAAGAGGAGAACAATTTGGAATTGGTTTGAAGTCCATTTGATGCATATTTTATTTTTAATTAATTAAACACTATTTTGAGTCTTTTAATTCTCCATGCATATAGAAATTTCACCATGGCTTGAAATTTTGGCATGTTGAAGCCTCTGTCATGAGGAACATTCTCTGATTTTTCCAAAGTCAGAAAAAACCTTTAGATAGAGATCTCCATTTTTCAAGTTTATGTACATTATTTTCTTAAATTAATCCTAATAATCAGCATGTTGCTTAGAAAAATCCAAGAAAATTTTGAAAGGTTTATGATGACCAGAGAACCTTTAGAAAAATTTTTCATGAGCCAAGTCATTCAAAATGCACATAATCTTCATAAACCGTAAATCACTAAGATAATTAAATTTGGAAAATACAAACATTAAAATGACTTGATTTTTAATCTCACATGATGTTTATGATCTAGAGAACTCCTCATAAAAATTTCAAAGCATTTTAAGTTTATTTGATGGCCTAAGTTGATTTTTCAAACTAAATGTCATCTTTGACACTTAAATGATTTTTTAAAAAAATCAAAATATAACTAAAAAAATTATGAAAACTTGTTTTTTGAGTTCTCTGTGATCAGGAATATTTTATAAAAAAAATTGTATTTAAAATAAAAACTTTATTTTTAGCTTATTTTTTAAATATTTAAAATAATTAAAAAATCATAAAAATCCATAAAAATAGTAAAATTCATGGAAATGTTCTAAATTATTTTCTAAGCACTTGGAAACAATTGGAATATTTTTCTTGATTTTTAAAATAAAGATATTGTATTTTGAAGCTTAAAATAATTTTTAAAGATTAAAAAATGGATTTCCACTAACATTATTCCAATTAAACAAAAAAAAAAATATAATACTTGCTTCTCTAGGTTCACTTACCTTAAGAAAATTTTTCAACTTAATATTCCCCATTTAAAATATTTTATATTTAATAAAAACCTAGAACTTAAAATAATTCTAATAATTCAAATAAAATTCAAAAAATCATGAAATTCTGTCCAAATATTTCTTTGGTCTAGGTCTACCTCTAGTAAAAATTTCAAGTGATTAGGCTTTACATTGGTCAAGTTATCAAATTTTCTTTGAAAAATCCTATTTTTGCATGAAAATAATTATATAAATTAAATCAAATTATTAAAAATCACATTCTCTCATCTTATGTCTTAATTGACCCATGAATAAGGCAGGATAAAAATTTTAAAGCCATTTAAATTGAATTTGACAAATTATGAAGTGTTAGAGCCTTAGGGGCAAAAGTGTCATTTTAGGAATTTGGCCTTAATTAACATTTAGACTTAATTCAAGGAAGGAAATGAGCAACCTCTGATCTTAATCAGCTTGTTTAGATGATTGAAATTAAAAAGGGATTAGCTGGTAGAAACCAACCTCACTTTCCTAATTAAAAGGATAAATTAATAAATTTCTAAATTTCTAAATTATTAAAATTTGTAAGTTTATTAAATGAACCTAGGACTTAGGGGTATGACTTTTGAAGTCACTAATTAATCAATTTAATACCCATATTTCATTTTCAAATGAAATTCAAACAATGAATCATGATCACCTAAAACTTAACCTTTTCAAAATTAATTAAGACACTCACCTATGTTTAAGGGCTTAGTGGTGATCTAAGTTGAATCAAGATTGATTAAATGAGGACTAGGAAAGCAAACATAGCTAAAATTTAACACCTTTAAAACACCACAAGCCCAATTATGACCAAGATTTGGCTAAGCGTTCCAACAACACTAGCTTGCCCCCCTTTAAGTGTCTTTATTCACATAATCTTCAAAATTAAATTACAAATGATAATTACCCTACTCTTAGGGATAATTAGGACATCAATGTTCATTGCGCATTAGGGTATTCATAGGGTGAATTATTAAGCAACAAAATAAGTTTAAATGAGCTCGAGGCATTTCACCAGGTAGTGAGAGGGAAGTATGGACCTGCTTCTTTCTCCTAACTTGTTGGATACCTCGAGGTCTACTAAACTTAATGTGATTTGCTTAACAAAATCATCCTTAATCAAACTAATAGGGACCCACCAAGATATGAGCATGGGTTAGGTAGGTCGCCAAAACTTTACTTTCCTGCTTCATATAAAATACCCTGACATACATTTTAAGTTTCAGGTGGTGGAACGAGAAGACTCGCGAGGTACACTTTTTATAGTTTACAGTGCTGTCTTTCTTGTACTTTTTATACTTACAAACATGTATGCTAAACAACGATGCCACCCTGCATGAAAACTAAAACTATCAGGATAACCAAAAAACCAAAACCAAAACTAAAACAAAAATCAACCAAGATAAAATTCACCCCCACAACATTTAAAATATAAAACAACTAAAAATTTAATCACAAGCACCACAAAAACAACAACTATAAATAAATTAAGATGTCTCTATCGGATGATCATGAATCTCTCGGAGAAGGTAACCTACGGTTACTAATGAGGCTTCCCATGGTCTAAATGAAATTATGGAACTCATTAAGTTAAGTTTAGTAAATTCATTTATACTGAGTGAATCAATTAGAAAATAGTGGCACCAGAATGAGGGAACCGTAGGATTCTAACCGGTGTCGCTCTAATCAACTTTAACATCCCCCATAAAATTTAAAGAACTACAACCATAGGGCCACCTGATTTGACATCATAACTTGACACCTAAAAAGCTCAAACTCATCATGGCAAGGAGCTTGGAGCTAGCATGGCGGGCAGCACAGCTATCTTCAACAGCAAAACATGACTTCACCAACTAAACCAATTCATTCCTTAGAATTAAACAACCAAGCCATAGGGTTTTGAGGTTGTCTGCTTATGCAACATAAATCTTCACCTCATCCTTAGGCATTTGTATAGCTATGTTGTACAATCTAAGCCCTAACTCGTTTTAGGATTCCGAGGTTGTCATTCATCGCATCCTAAATCCTCACATCTTCCAGGCTATTTGTGGGATTGCTTCACACAAATGTAAGCCCTATAATTAATAAAATTGGCAGTATGAAATACTTAAAATTTTCTCCTCAAAACTGAAGCAAAACAATAGGATAGACTGGGAAGGCACCAAGGTTCTCCTCCGGATCTATGTCATCTCCTAGTTCTTCCTTCTTTGGATTGCATAATAAATGTTTCAAATTTGAACCATTCCTCTTTCACACCTCTTTGTCTGATTTCATTGAAAAGTCCTTTCCTTTGAATTCCTTAAAGAGAATATTTCTTGATTTTTATCGAGAGTTTTCTTAGATGACTTCGGTCATTTAAGATGTAATTAACTATAGTCTCTGATTTTTATCGAGAGTTTTTTTAGGTGACTTCGGTCATTTAAGATGTAATTAACTATAGGGGATTTGCCCTTATAGAGAAGCTTTTCCGAACCCAGCCTAAAATAAACTCTATTTAAATTTTCATATTAAATAGAGGAAAAGGTTTTCCGAACCCAGCTTAAAATAAACCCTATTTAATTATTTGTATTAAATAGGGGAACTTAAACCTAGCCTAAAATAAACCCTATTTAATTCTTTGTATTAAATAGGGGAACTTTTCGGCAAATAAAATGGTTCAAATCCGGCTTAATATAAACCCTATTTAATTCTTCATATTAAATAGGGGAAATTATCGGCAAATAAAACGGTTTTACAGACCAAACGAACGTCATATATTTCTCAGTTTATTTGATCGAGCCTCATCTTTGAGTCTTGTGTTTATCCTTTAGGATAGATACAAGATTTAAGGTATAGTGCTCTTTCATTTAAACTATAAAAAATATGGGGTCAGTTTGAGTTCATATTTTCCTAAACTTAAATCTATATGTAAATTAAAACATCATTCCAAAGCGGGCAACGGAATTTCGATTCCGGTGACTGACAGCTTCCTACGGGCAACTCCCCAAACCAAAATAGTGCTGACAGTTTCTGGTGACTCCGTTGAGGATAAAATTTTCTCTCCATTTAAACAAAGAAAAATATCTTCATACTCGGTAATGCGTTCATGTCCCTTATGAACCAAAATTACTCTTCTTCCATTGACATGCTTTACCCATTTCTGCCTTGGGAAAGTACGGTCAACTCTTTGGACTTCAGGACTACCTGTCCAATCACCTTTGAACAGAGGGGTTCAGGAGGCCATTAAGGACTCTTTAGATCTTCATGTGGGGTCGGACCCAAATAGGTGTGTTGGTGGGCTAAATTCCACCTGGGCATTATGTGTTGCTAAATAGGTCTCACACCGGGTCCTAAACACTTCACATCTCATTTTTAAGTTTGATTTACTATTGAGCAAATTAAATCAAAGTTATGTTACACTATGCGCACTTCAAATTTTCTTTTTTTACAAATTATATTTTTTCTACTTTCAAATCACGTTTTTATTAAAATTTTTAAAATATCCACAAACTTAAACTTACCCGGTCTACAGATTAGCCTCTGTTAATTTTTAGTGCTTGCACTAGGATTACAAGGTTTTGGCCATATAGTTAACTCCAGAGCTTTCTTGTTTTAAAGCTGCTGTGATGGCCTGCCCAACGCTGATTTTTTTTTGCAACTTGCCAACAAGCCGTGAAGCCTGCAATGTTGTTCCCACCATTAAGTTCGGAGTTGGATTTGAAAACCTCGAGTTCATCCTTGGAAAAGCTCTGTTCTTCGTGATGAAAGTCACAGCTCCAAAAATTTAGGATCCATCTGCTGAGTTCAACTTGAACTGTCTTCAGGACTTCCCTTCTTGCAAGAAGGCTAAGTTTGCTACTGCCACCGCAGCGCCTGCCAAACCTACTGTTCCAGCTACTAAGGGAAAATAAATAATGATTGTTGAGGATCCAATTGAAGGATTAGCTGTCCACCTTCAATGTTTGAAATCGAATCAAGTTCAAAGACTGCACCGCTAACCCAAACTCAAAAAAGAAATCGCAACAGGAGGATTCGGAAAGCGGCTAAAGCCCAGTCTCTTGAGAAAATACTTGTCGAGGAAGAGCCTCACCAAGAGGAATTTGAACTACCAGAAATATATCCACTGTTGCGAGGAAGCAAATTTCATCATTTAATGGACATCGATGGACACGAGAGTGTCCAGAAGATTGTTGTTGCATTACCATCACTTCATGGACAGGATAGAGAGAAAAAGAAGTCTACCCCTATCACTCGAGTCAGCTCATTTTTTCAGAGACTAGCTGTCAAAGAGAGTTGTTCAGTCCGTGAGTTACTCAAACGAGTGGGACATGCAATATCCCCTCAAATGAAGGAAGCGATTTTAAGGGAAATCAAGTCCGTAAAACAAAAGTCAAATGAAAATCTATCCACTCGCATTCCCGTCTTGTTCTGCCTGGGAAACAGGGTTGACACTGCCGCTGTTACTACAGATTCCACCGCTACCAGGACCACAAGCCGTCAACCAGTAAAGTCAAGAATGGGCCCGAGAATCCTACCAAGCACACATCACAAAGATATTCCTAAAAAGGAAAAGACAAAGATGTTACCTGATATTGTATCTGCTAGGACACTCCGTCTTGAGACATCATCGTCAAAGAGGAAAATATGGATACCCAAGGTTGTTACACTGATATAGTCAAGTGAACCCACAGGGCAAGATCATGAAATGAAGTCAGGGTCCGAAATATCTGACATCGTCACAACGATTGCCAGCGAAATGGAAGAACAAGTAGAGGATGTCCAGCAGGGTCCTCCAGATCTTAAGATGACTCAAGGATCGATAATCGAAGAAAAAGTTGAAAAGCTCAGAGTCGAGATTTCTGAGTTGGCTTGGGAACATAGAGTTTCCATCGATGATGATGATGAAAATTTCGACTATAACGATTACCTTGAAGAAGATTTCATAGATGTCCATGTTATTGAGACCAGGGTCACTGCATCTACGAGTGACGCTCAACCTTCTACTGAAGAGAACGTCGTAGATGAGCTGTGCAGGGCTATCCTCCTAAGGGATGAGCAAGTCAGCCTATTGGAGAAAAGAATAGAAGAGATGGCCACAACCATGACCTCTATGACCACTATTCAAGAGCAGTCACAAGTGCCACAACTAGCATCTCCAGAGATCAACCAACCGGAAATCATACATATTACAGATGAAAGAAGAGAGGTTGTCTCAGCAAATGGAGATGAGCAACCGATGAAGGATTCTCTATCAAGCGCCATGTCAGAGAAAGAATTCAAACAGATGGTCGAGCAAGTTTGGGATGTCTTAACCCAATCTAAGGGTGGTACATTGATTCTAAAAAGTAGACCTTACCCGAAAGAGTTCGATGCTGTACCTTTCCTTAAGGGTTTCATATTCCTAAACTTCAAGATATTTGATGGGACCGAAAATCCCAGACAACACCTAGCACACTTCCAAGCCAGTTGTGGCAATATAAGAAATAACGAAGCTTTACTCTGTCAACAGTTCGTCAGCAACCTGTTAGGAGTTGCTTTTGATTGGTTTGCCAATTTGCTCAATGGATCGATTAAAACATTCACCGAGTTGGAACAATTATTTATAAAGAGATTCATCGGAGCGCAACATCATGTTTCCATAGGAGAACTCATGATGGAGAAACAAAAGCCCAACGAAACTTTAGTGGATTACATTTTGAGGTAGAGAAACCTTAGCATGAAGTGCGAACCTCAGCTACAGGAACATCATGCGATTGAGATTCTACTAAAAAGCATTCATGAACCAGTAGCTTTCAAGCTCAAGAGACTCACCATCAAATCCTTCGAGAAGCTACTCAGAAAGGCTAGCAGTCTTCTGGAAGAAATCAAACATATAAATTCTCATGAGAAATCCAAAACAACCAGAGTGTTTGAAAAGAAATCCGGGACAGTCACAACCGTTGATAAAGGAAAATAACCAATAAAGGTATATGCAGAAACTCCTCGTCAATCTTCATCACAGCAGGCTTCGAAACAGAATATCCATTCTAACCAGCGACCGCCTCAGGGAGGATCATCTCAAAATAAAAGAATATCTCTGGCAGAAGCCCGAGGAAGTTGACAAGAAAGATCAACCAAATTATTGCCCATATCACCGATTGCTGGGACACACTATAGAAGAATGCTTCATCTTTAAGGATTGGCTCGAGAAGAACCTTAAAGAAGAAAATATAACAACCCCGAAAGAATATTTAAAAGAGCATGAAAAAGAATCCATAAATATGATTTTGGCAGAGCCAATCTCTTCGATTGATCCGTATGCTGGAAAATATGGATGGAGCACAGCTTGGAACAAGCTTAAGAGGGTCCTAAACCAAACATAGAATTCATCAAAACAGTCTTTCGCATATGTCAAAAGAGATGGATGGGATACATTTTGGAGCAAATCATCCAAGAAGATCTTAAATCAAATCCAGAACACTTCAAAGCAAACTACCACTCAGAGTCTTCAGCCCGTCAAGCCCGAGATGAAGATTTCATCGTAAGAACCATCGTCATCCAAGTCAAAGAAAAAGAAGAACGCCATCACGAGGATTGATAGCATGAGCGGTAGGATAGGGACTGCCTCTATTAGATTGGTTGTTTCAGATTCGGGAAAGAAAATCCTTGAACCCCTTACTTTGTATGATTATCTTTTTACCCCTCCAGGGGCTGATGAATATAATGATTGTGATTTTGACTACGTTTTAACTGTTTCTAGTGATGACGTAATCGATCATGACTAATCTAACATCGATCTTGATTCCCAAAATGATCCTCAAACTGTACTTGAGTCCGATGAACTCGCTAATAATACCAAAGAAGACATCAATGATATCGCTTACGATGGCACGGGAGCGAGGAGCCAACCCTCAAACACCACGACACACCACTCGCCCTCAACTTAGATCTTTCCAACAAATAAGAAACACTGGAAGATTCAACAATGATACCTTAAGAAGAAGAAATTACGGAAATAAACTTCAGAAGTGAGAAAGTATTGCCCCCAAGGATAGCTCTTACATAAAAAGGAAAATAAATAGTAACTCGAGAATAACTACCTCCACCCTGACCAGTAGAAGAACAACACAACCAAGTGAAAATTTGAGAATCATATAAAGTGGATTACAACATGTTATCTCATCTTAGGAAGTTGCCGGCCTGATTAAGCATTTATGACACTCTGATCCTGTCAAAGGAGATGAGAGAAGCTCTGGTTATAGCTTTGCTTGACCCAGAGATTTGTCTAGCTCAGTTGGCCATCACATCCTCAGAAGAAGTTTTCTCATTGAAAGAATAACCTGGGGTAACCTTCATAGATGAAGATTTGCTGCTCGGTGTTGGCATCAATTTTTGATGTCACGAGTGTAAGGCGTCCACCTGCATGACTCAGGATATTTTGCGGTTTTTTCGTGACGTCTGATAGTTCAGACACCTATCCGAGGCCTTTTCAACACGTGTTGAGGGGCACGTAATCGGGGTCATTTTGCTAGGCTATGGCTTTCTCTTAGGTGAAGGCCGGTCGGCATTTGGCACATCGGACGACTCCGACTGGGGTGAAAAATATTATGCGGCGCGTCACGCACAATTTTTGGCTCAAATTGGCTCGATCGCTTGACAAAGTTGTCCAGATGACTCCGGATGATGAAACGGACCCCGCCAGTACATCCAGAATGTCGATTTCACGTACGAAGGATGTTCGCTTCGCTACGGGTTCGCGGGCAGGGTAAAAATGATCAAATTATTGTTCATGGGCACGATCGTAAAAAAAAGAAGGCCCAAATGACCCCAGATGATAAAACGGACCGCGTCAACGTGTCCGGAACGTCTTTTTTAGCCAGCAAGGACATCCACTTTGCCGCAAGGACGTGTACGAGCTAAAAATACACTAAGAATAATAATAATAATATTATATAATATTATAATATTATATTATATTATCATATATATATATAAACTATCGCTATTTCTCCTCCCTCTCTCCCAAATCGCATGAACCCTGCTAGCGAACCCTAGCCGTCGCACGTCCCTAACCCGAGCTCAAAGCCCATCAGCCGCCGCTCCTCGCCGGCGAACGTCGACGCCTCTTCCTCCAGCCGCTGACCACCTTATCCGTCCTAGCACCTCCTCCAATCGCTGGTCAGGCCGCACCACCTCCTTCTCCTCTCGGCCAGCCGGACGTGCGGCCTCCCCTTCTCGTCGGCAATGTCCTGGCGGCCTCCTTACACGTCGACGTCGACTTCTTACCAACCTCAGCCTTTCCCTCACTGATCCGAGCTCTCCCTCTTAGGCCTGCTCTCTTGTTTTGAGTTTCCCCTTTGCAGGCCAAGCCGTCTCTTCAGCCCCCTCCCGCCGGCAAGACTTCCTCCACCGATGAAACCTCAGACAGTAATGTTCTTGCGGTCACCTCCTTCGCGCACAAGACCGAGGGCAGAGCACCATCCTCTCCCTTGCATTTCTTTGTGTGTTTTACCGGGAAGCTCCTTCGCCGAAGCACCTTGTCGGCTCTTATTCCCCGGTGGTTGGAATGTTGTCGGAGTGTCTTACCGTTGACGGACAATGGCAGAACAGCTGCTTGAAGAGGCGTGCTCATCTTTTCCTGTGGGAGGAAACCTTCCCCTCTTTCGCCGGCATGAATCAACCCCTCTCGAAGGTACTTTTTGGTCGTATTGTCATACACTGTGATATTTACCAAACATACTTCATATACCTCCTGCCCTCATAACCTCCTATGTTTTTTTGTTGTCCTGTGCACATTTTATGAGGCGCACTTGAGCACGGACCAGAAGTCAACGACGTGGAGCAAGCAAAGAAAACGCGTCCACAACCGTCACGGTGGTGAGATTCCCTACCTTCCAGCCAACCTTAGGAATAATGGAGTCTAGGTGTGTGTGTTTGATTGCCCACACGGGGTGCCTGTGCCGACGTGGGTCTGCACAACGACATGCTTGTGTGATAGATCGTTGGATTTTCTAGAGCCAGCCTTTAGGTTAGGACTTCTTGTGCATGGCCAAATACCCGTCCGTAGAGCCGAGTGTCTCCCTTTATTGTGAGCCTTAGCACAAGTCCCGATGGGTCGGAGTCCCTCACTCCCCTTGCTTTGGATTCCCTAGTTTGCCTTACTTGGAGAAGTTGGGAGGTCGGTCTTGGCAAAATGAGAGAAGCTTTGTGGCTAGCTCGCTTTGCAAAGTCTAGAGGAGTTCACAAAAATAGGAAAAGCTTTGTAGCTATTTTATTTCGCTACGCCGTGGAGAGTTTCCCCCTCGGAGATTCAGGGAGAAACTCCCCACATTTTCTCACCAAAGCAAGAGGCGGCGGTGCCGCACATCCAAGAGTATAAACCTTAGGTTCCCCATATGAGATCGTTAGTACGAGCCCGGTTTGCTACCTGCATGTTGGTTTGCTGCATATTGCATTTTTGCTTGGTGCATGTTACATTTCACTTTGCTTCGATGGGACATCCTGGCCCGGTGAGCATTTCACTTGGTTTCAAACAGCTGCCCTGGGCCGGTAAGTCTATCATTTTGCTCTGATTGACCGCCTTGGCCTGACGAGCCATCTTACTTCACTCCGACCGGCTGCCCCGGCCAGACAAGCATTTCACTTCGCTTTGATTGGCCACCCTGGCCCGATGAGCGTCTCACTTTGGTTTGACTGCCGCTCTGACTCGGTAGACCGATCACTTTGGTTCGTCCGACCACCACGGTCCGGTCGACTGATCCCTGCATGTTTGTTTGCTTTTGCATTATATCGCATGCTTGTCTGTTTGCATGTTGCATTTGGTATGTGTTAGCTTGCACAATCATTATCATTTGCTTGGGTTGTACTTTTTTGGGCTGCTGCCACCACTACATGCCCATCACTTTTGGTCACTGCCTCCTTGGCACACCTTCGGGCCGCTGCCACTACGACACGCCCATCACTTTTTTGTCTCTTTCGCCTCAACACACCTCTTCGGGTCACTGCTGCTACAACACACCCATTTGTTTGGGCCGCTGCCTCCACGGCATGCCCGCCTTTTCCTGAGTCACTGCCTCACATGGGTATTCTTGGGTACCTATTGCCCTAGGTTCATGATAATCCAAGCGAAACTCCTTTTATCGAGAGTATTCTTAGGTACTCCCTAAGATTTAATTAATCAAGTGGGATACGTCCCCTTGGGAGCGCTCTTGACCCTCAGAACAGACACCTACACCTGAATCTCAGGTTATGAGTAGTCTACGTAGGTAGTCTTTCGCGGATATCGGTTTAAGGTGCTTTCGCCCGATCTTGTTTGGACATACACTCTTAACCTATCCTTGCGAGGTTTACCGCACGTAGGTTCTCCACATTTTGTGTTTTCTCTTGTTTGTCACATTGACGTATGTCCCTTTTTATTCGGTTCCTCTCCTCTTCAAATCATTGATTTGATTCAGGAGGGAGAATTATTTAAATAAGGGAAGTATACGACGATCAACAGACTGACGATTCCTTTTAAAATAAAAGAAAAAAAAAACAAACGAAAACAGATTGGCGACTCCGCTGGGGAGGTTACTCTCTCTACATACTTGGAGTTTTGCTTATGAGACCTTATTTTTTAGTCCATGTATCAGTTGCTAAATGTAGCAATTCGATGCATTCTGTCCTTTTCTCACCCTCGACAGTTCGGTCGCTGCATTATCGCAAGCATCAAAGTCGTTGTACCTTATGATTGGTTTCATGACCTTTCCCTATTTCTGATCATTGTCCCTTTTTTTCCTTGTGATGCAGATGAGCAAGAAGATGGGCACGATCGCTGTCACTGGGGGAACCCTTTCCCTTCTTCCAGAGCATTTTCCGTGCTTCTGAAGATGTCTTACCTTTCAGTTCCTTGGCGCACTTTTGTGGGATTACCTTACATGATCCTACACCCTCTGAGGTGTTTACTCTGTGCTCTCCCCCTTAATGGGGAGATGTGCATATTGAGCTGTTCCTACGCTTTCTGAGACATTTGTTGTATGCCCTCCCCCTTAAAAAGGGAGATGTACATATTGAGTTGTTTATATGTTCTCTGTGGTGTTTTGCTCTGTGCCCCCTTAAACGGGGAGTCATGTATATTGAGTTATTTTTGCTGCAGTGGCTCACATCGCGCCCGCTTCTTTTGCAAAAAGGAGGTCGATGCTTGATGGCGATGCGCCGTAGCACCTAACGGTCTTCTCCAGACCCGTTCCTCTGTGTTCTTATGGATCTCCCTGCCATAGGTAGGTGAGCCTTTTGCTAGCAGTAGGTCTACCACTACTGTCACCGATGTGATTTTTGTCCAGGCTCTCTTTCTGTTCCGGTTTCCCTGAGGATCCACCTGTCCCCCGATTTGGCAGAAAGGCCAGGAGGACCAGGAATAGATTGCTGTGAATTCAGCAGCTTGTCCTGCATCATGTCTATATACATGTTCCGATTCCAGTTCAGGGGGCATCTTTAGCCTCTGAATTGAGTTGTTGTGCTACTTTCCCGATAGTGCGGACCACGTCCCCGTCAGATGCTTACTAAGTGTCTTCTTAAAAATGGAGTTGTGCATGTATCACTCCTTTCTTTGTAGCAGCTCGTATCGGTGCTACTTTTCCCTCGAGGAAGAGGATAGTACTAGATGGCGATGCTCTGCAACACTCTTTTGAGTTCTTCTAGCCTCTTTTGTAGTCCTTCCGTGTTTTGGGGATTTTCATTCTCGCGGATGTCGCATTATTGGAGAGTGCTAGAGTTACCTTATACGGTACCGTCCCCTGGTGGTGTAGTATGTCCCCACCATGGCTCTCTTTGGTTCCGACCCGGGATGATGCTAAATTTTGTCGGTTGAGAATCAGCTTTTTGTCCTTTGGCGGTGTGGACCGGGTCCCCGCCATGACACATTTTTGTCCCAGCATGGGATAACACTGAGATCCCAGTAGCTGAGAACCATTTCTCTTCTCTTTCTACTGTGTGGGCTATACTCCAGCTAGGTTGATAAGGAAATTCTTTCCTTCTCAGGATGCAGGTCTTGCTCACCTCACAGTTTCTGTTGTCGCTATTACGAGTTCCCTGACCAAGAATATCGTAGGAGCACCTTCTTCTTTAAGAGGAAATTTTTTCGCTGGTTTGATGACCTTCCCAGCCCCCGTCGTTCTGGGTTTCCCTGAGGTCTCTCCTGTCCCTACATTGGGTAAGGGCATCCAGAGGACTAAGAACAAATTGCTGTAATTATGACAGCTGACCCAACCACAGGTCTTTATACTTGTTGAGATTCCAAATTTCCCTCTACGAGGACTGGGTCCTCTTCCTTGAAAGATGTTCCTTACATGGATCTTTCAGATGTTCCAAGAACTTCTATATTCTTCTTATCCTATAGGCTCTCGTAAGTAGGAGACCAGGGGTCCACCTGTCAGTCCATTATGAAGTCGGGATATTTTCTTTCTGTCGTGCATGCCATGAGACCTGCCTTAGAGTTGCATAGGACCCTTGGTGTGATACTTAGTGCCACTACACCAGATTTTGTAGTAGGTATCATTGATGATCGTGTTGGAGTGGCTTTTGCCCACATTTGATGTGCCCACTCTTTCCATTAGTCACAAAGAAAATGCTGTGGCTTTCTCTTCATGAATAAAGATGAATTTGTCCTATGCTGATAAATGGAGGTCTAGGGTGCACCACCGTTGATTCTCTCCTTTTTGAGGATAGAAGTTGATCACCCTAATCAGGTTAATACTCTGTGGATTAGGCAAATCCTTGCCACCACGTCGCTTAACGTCCCGACGCTACATGTAGAATGAATTTCTACGTTTGATGGCGAGGGATTTACTTGCCTTTGCTTTGAAGAGTGTTTTATCCCACCTCTTTTTACCTCTTAAGCAAGTTTATTATGGATGTTTTGAACTCCAATTGGGGGACACCCCAAAACCTCTTTGTTGATTACATATTGTATCGATTAGACCACCTTGCTAGCCTTCATCAATCCATGTATAGTTGGGATACACACCTCCCAAGTTGTTTGAGAGTGCCTCACTCTATTTGAGCTATGGTTGCCTTTTGGCTAAGCTCTTGGTGTGTCCATTTCATTGCTAAGACCATTCTACATGTCTAAGTATTTGATTTAGTCAGTTACTCTAAACTTGATGAGGATTTGGTGCCTCACCTATCCATATCCTTATTGACTTTTCAGTCTGTTATTGATGAAAGAGCATCATTTTGAGTTGATCCACCTCTCCCATATCCAACCTTAAGGATATGATTTGTTTGACTTGGTTGATTTTTATCACCTTGTTGACAGTCATGTTGAACTGATTAGAATGCTTTGCCTCTATAAATCAGTCCATGACTCATTCTGATATCTTGATATCCAACATTACTGATTAGACCCTACTTATCTAACCAATATATCTCTTCATCTTTTGATGCTTCGACTCCAATTTCTAGAGGCTGTTGAGATGGTTCCGAAAGGAATCACACCCCTTAGTTGATCTTGTCTTGGGTTTTCCTTTGATGATTCTTGAGGTTGAATCTAGGATAGATCCTAAGGCTAAGTGTCGGCGTTATTTCGGGTTGGTTTGTGGGGTTGCCCATAAGAAGCTGTCGGTCATCAAAATTAAAATCTTGTCGCCCTCTTCGGAAGGACGTTGAAGTATGAAATCAAACTGACCCCATTAAAATGAAAGAGCATTGTACCTCAGATCCTGTATCTATCCTGAAGGATAAACACAATACTTGAGGATGAGGCTTGATCAAACAAACTAAGGAAAGTATGACATCCGTTTGGTCTGCGAAACCTTTGTATTTGCCGATAAGTTCCTCTATTTAATATAAAGGAATAAATAATTAAGCTGGGTTCGGACATGCTTCCCATAAGGGCAAGCCCCTATAATTAATTACATCTTAAATGACCAAAGTCACCCAAGAAGACTCTCGATAAAAATCAAGAAGTATTATCTTCAAGGAATTTCAAAGGGTAGGACTCTTCAACTAAATTGAACGTAGAGGTGTGAAAGGGGATTGGTTCAAATTTGGAACATTTTATTTTAGAATCCAAAGAAAGAAGAACTAGGNTAAAATCACTTGTAGAACATTTGAGAACAAATAAAATTCCAATTTTGAAAATATTTTTCATCCCCCCCAAACTTAAATTTTTAACAGATTAAATAGTTTAGCATTAGATATATATAGCAAGGAATGAAAATTTAAAATAACATACTAACAGGAATTTTTAAACCCTAATTATACTAGTATAAAGCTAAAGGTAGGAGTAAAATTAATTTTTGATCAAATTTTCTATATTTTCATTTTAGTTTAACATGTAGAGTTCAATAGACTTCTTAAACGAGTGGGTATAAAAGCAAACAACACACTAAAATGATAAAATAAAAATAGAGGGTAGCAGTTTCTGAATTTCAAGTTTAATATCTAAGCTAGCAAGATTTTCTACTTTATAACAGATACGAAGTTAAGTTATAAACTAACTAAATCACAATATTAAACATAAAACAATAGTTACTGCCCTAAAATTTTAAAAACAAAATAACAATAATCACAACAACAATAAAACATAAAAATTCAAAACATAACATAAAACATAGTCCAAAACAACACACAGATGCAAATGTAGCAGGCTCAGACCACATAGTTTCTATCATACTACAATGATAAAATGAATCTCTCAGCTCTACTCTTCATCCTCATAATCACCATTGTACCATTTTTTTGCAAACTCATAATCAGGATATCAAGGATATGAAGGAAATTGCACTCCTGGTTCACCTCTAATCAAGCTCTCCAAAGATAAGTGGAATTTCTCTTCATAATTACTCTTTCTTCTATTATAACTATTAGTATGATCTACAAAACGTTCTAAATTTTGTACCTTATCAGCGGTAAAATTGATATTTTCCATCATCTTCTGCAATAACTCATCCTGAGTCTAAGTAGAATCACCTCTAGATGTAGAAGCACGTGAAGTAGATGATCTAGATGAAGATGCAACAGAGGCAGATGCAGCAGATGTCTCTAATCCATAGCTCCTAAAAAATCCTCCTCTCCAGCCAAAAATCGAATGCTCAGAATAAGTCTTCACATTTACCTTCGTGATTCTTCACATTTACCTTCGTGATGGGCTTTAGAGGTAACATTACTTCCTCTCAACTATCATACTTTACTCCAGCCTGCTAGCATAAAGAAAATATCAAGGAAACAAATCCCATACCTGCAATAGCAGCAGTTGTAGCAGAACTGATGATAGTGTGATAGATCAAAGTCCTTATGTTGATGGGCTTTCCCTCCTGAATACAATAATTTAACGTTGTTCTCTCTCTGGTCACTTCACTGAGATGATTGTTTGGAAGCATACGAGCAGAAATGAAAGTGACAGGCCTTTGAAAATGAACATAACTTTGAAGTTGGGAAATTTACTCTCCTCTCATCGGTAATCTTCCAAAGTCCTCTTTTAATAGTCAAGTATAAAATAATCTCGTCTAACTCCGCTTCTATAGGACTATAATTCGCAGAAAAATACAAAGTCTCTGGTGGAAAATGATAAAAAAAGTTGATTACCTCTAGAGTAAAAGGTACCAACTTCCCTCGAGCCATAACTTGATCATCCTCAGCCTCTGGGAGATTTGTATAAAGCTCCCTCACAACAGAAATCACTGCGACAACAGAGAAACAACATAATTGTTACCACTATTGACAGACTATCAGGTCTTCCACTTCTCCACCTAAACTCTTAAATCATCGCTCCTGAATCAATTTTCGTGACTATAGAGCGTCACTATATCGATCCTAAGCTTTTGAACTGACAAATTTGCTCGAATCAAGTGGGCTCTTTCCCTCTTCTCCATTTCATTCTTGGTTCCATTCTACAAATTTGATAAATTCCAAAAATAACTTTAAAAATCAAGTTTAAATCACTATACTAAACTTCTTAAGCAATTTCCATATATTTTTCTTCACTTTTCACCATGATTAGAAAATTTTTAAAATCTTCCAAATGTGCTTAAAATATATGGTAAAAATCCAAAATTTTTGCATAGAAGTAAAGCTGTAACTTCAAGGAACTTGGATCTAGCAAATCTCACTCAATTCCATCAAGAAATCTCCAAATTTTACTTGCCCTAGCCCTCAAAATTGCGAACTTGAGTTGGGGAAGATGATAGGAGGCATTAAAAATGGTATATTTAGACCTAAAATTCACTTTTAACCATTTGCAAACCGATTTTCGTGAACCGGCGCTTAAGCGCGGGTAAGTGGTGCTTAGGCGCCTGCCTCTTGGGTTGGCTCGAGCTTAAGTGCGGATGTGGCGCTTAGGTGCTAGTGCACAATTTTTGAAAATTTTACTTATAAGTAAAATACACTATTAGCCTAAGTAAACCACCCTAAATGGTCTCATAGCACTTAAATGACTATTTTTACTTCCTATAACTGCACTCTCTCTCAAAATTCTCCATAATAATTAATTAAATTTGAGGCTAAAAATAACACAAATTTTCACAAAAACAAACTTATATTAATTCACAAACAAGTACAAAATCATTTAACACTTAGTTCTCCCTCTAAATAGTCTTGGATGAGAAAATTTTCCTAAATACAAAACACTTCACACACATTTACAGTTAAACACATAAGTGACACAAACACTAAACACAAGACATAAACACTAACACTTAAAAACATGACTTCAAACACACAATTCCTAACACTTATCTTAAAGAAGGAACAAATTCTTATCTCTAAGTAGTCTCTCCAAAAATATAGAGTTGTTAAAATGGACGGTGGTGACGAGCTCTAATACTATCATCTTCGATCCACTTTTGCTTAAGGAACTCTACCTTATTCACTTCCTCTATATAACTGGTTTGGCTGAATTGCATATTAAGTTTCCACCCAATATGTTCTAGATGAGCATGCAATTCAAGCACCTTAGTCTCTAATACAGATATAATATTCTCCATCTGGTTGTCTTCTCCAATATCCCTTCAATACTAACAGCTAAGAAACCGTTATACATCTTCTGTGCACTTTGACTAATGAACCTCTTCCTCATGGCTTCTTCCTTCTTCTTCAAATCCATCTCCCATGAAGATGTTTTCTCTAAATCTCTCTCTTTCTTAATCTTTAAGGGCTAAAAATAATCCGGGGTGAAATTCCTTCACAAACCCCTTCTATTTATAGGCATAATTCCCCCTCATAACTTCTAGGCACGACTAGAAACTGCCAAGACATGTTTATTCCAACCAAATTGCAGTTACACCTTCTAGAAATTGAAATTTGCACATGTGCTTAAATTGTCGCGCTTAAGCGTCAAATCTGGCGCTTAAGCGCCAGTGCACATTTTTGCACCTTTCAACTTAACGTCCAAATTCTTATTCTAACATGTCTAGGTCACTAAATAAAGTCTAAAAATCATTACTAACACATAATAAACTCAAAAATACTACCCCAAATTTCTTAATCAAACTCAAAACAACAATCAAAGCAAAAACACACTGATAACTATGGGTTGCCTCCCACAAAACGCTTGGTTTTATGTCATCAGCCTGACGTAACCAGTGCTCATTCTTGTTGACCCAACATCATTCCATCATTATATTTATGCCGCTCCTCTATATAGTAAGTTTTCAATCTATGCCATTCTCTTTAAAAATTTTCTCAGAATTAAGATCTTTATTATCCACAACTCCATAAGGATAAACTTTTATGACAACAAATGGGCCCATCCACCTGGACTTAAGTTTGCCTAGAAATAATCTTAACCTTGAATTATATAGCAAAACTTGTTGCCCTGAATGAAAATTTTTAGTAAGAATCTTTCGATCATGCCACATTTTCATCTTTTCTTTATAAATCTTAGCACTCTCATAAGATTCATTCCTTTTCTCTTCAAGCTCATTTAACTGTAACAATCTTTTTCTCACCAGCATCTTCTAAATTATAATTTAACTCTTTAATAGCCCAATATGCTTTATGCTCAAGTTCAACTGGTAAGTGACAAGCTTTCCCAAATATTAGCCTATATGGGGACATTCCTATAGGAGTTCTATATGAAGTTCTATAAGCCCACAAAGCATAGTCAAGTTTGACTGAACAATCTATTTTTATTGGATTCATAGATTTTTCCATAATTCTTTTAATTGCCCGATTGGATAATTCAGCCAAACAACTTGTTTGAGGATGATAAGCAGTAGCAATCCTATGATTTATATGATATTTATTTATTAACTTCTCTATAATGTCATTTCTAAAATGACTTCCCCAATCAGTAATGATAACTTTTGGCATCCCAACTCTACAAAATATGTTCGTTTTCAAAAATTTTGCAACACTTTGAGCATCACATCAAGGTAAAACAACAACTTCTATCCATTTAGATACATNATAGGTGCATTGTGGTGCTTAGGTGGAGGGCAGAGGAGCTCTTCAATTTGATTTGGATGAGCTGGCTCTAATTTTGATTTCAGTGAGGTGCCATAGGAGTGGCTCTCGGTTTTGGGCTTTTCCATCCTCTAGGCTAGCCGGCCGGCCAAGGGGAGGTGGCTAAGAGCTCGGGAACCCAGAGGAATCCATCACAACAATTTATTGCAAATGTGTTTTGATTTGACAAAGATATCTTAAGCATGTGCATTTTTGGAAATAAGATCCCTTAATTTGGGCAACCTTTGGTCCATTTCTTGATTTAGGTGATTTCATGGTGTTCGTACTGGTCACTAAGTTCAAGACCTTTGGTCCATGGCTTGATTTAGGTGGTTTCATGGTGTTTGTACTGGTCACTAGGTCCAACTAATGGCTGTGGTGGAGTTAATTTAATGCAAATGTGCTTTGATTTGGCAAAGATATCTTAAGCATGTGAATTTTTGGAAATACTTTGGTCCATGGCTTGATTTAGGTGATTTCATGGTGTTTGGACTGGTCACTAAGTCGATCCCTTAATTTGGGTGACCTTTGGTTCATGGCTTGAATGGCTTGATTTAGGTGGTTTCATGGTGTTTGTACTGGTCACTAGGTCCAACTAATGGCTGTGGTGGAGTTAATTTAGGTGATTTCATGGTATTTGGACTGGTCACTAAGTCCAACTAATGGCTGTGGTGGAGTTAATTTGGTGATCGGGTGGTTAGGTCACATTTTGTGCATGGGTCCAAGTGAGTGCAAATGACCAAAGCTTGAGTTTGGGATAGGCTAGCCATGTAAATTGGCCTAATTAATTATTGTATTTGGTGTATATGATCATAAGGAACAACTTTGGTGAAGGATGGAAGTGATTTTGAACTCAATTGAATGGTCAATTTGAGGGAATTTTAAACTTTAATCAGTTTGGTCATGTTGGGCTAGGCTTGGGTCTAGCTTGGGTTAGCCTTGGGCTAGTCCAAATTTATTGTTTTCAATGGTCAATAGAGACATCATGAAGAGTTTCCAACATGAATTGGATGCTAATTTGTAGGTTAAGGCAATCAATTGGGTGAAATTTGGGGACTTAGCCAATTTGGGGCTAAATTTGAGAATTTTGGATTTAGGCCAAAATCAAATGGAATTGAGACTTCACCAAAGCCAACAGATGGTTGATTTTGATGTATAAAAATGTTATAAAGATTTTAAAACATTAATTGAGGCCAATTGACTAGGCTATGAGTTCAATTTGGTGAGATTATGTCATATGGTCAAAATTAGGGTTTTGACCCAAATCAAAATTAGGCTCAAATCATGGACCAATTGAGCTTGGATTTAGTTTCGTTTGGTCATATAAAAAGTGAATTTGAGTTTAGGATTGGAATTAGGGTCAATTGAGATCGAATTGATGGACATTTGAGTTGGATTTGGGGAAATTTGGGTCTTTAAAGGGCAATTTGGGGATTTTGGTTAAAGATGGTCAAATTGGCCAAATTGGGTCATGTGTTAGTTGAGAGAAATGAAATTGGGAATATGTGAGATTTATTGGGATTTTATGGAAATTTTTAGAATTTTTGGGATTTTGAGCTATGGAGGGGTATTTTGGTAATTTGGGGGTGTTTTAGGGGTAAAAGGCCAAGTTTTGAGCCCAAGAGGGGTATTTTGGTAATTTGGGGGTGTTTTAGGGGTAAAAGGCCAAGATTTATGGAGGGGTATTTTGGTAATTTGGGGGTGTTTTAGGGGTAAAAGGCCAAGATGGGTATTTTTAAGAGGGGTATTTTGGTAATTAGGGGGTGTTTTAGGGGTAAAAGGCCAATTTTTGAGCTATGGAGGGGCATTTTGGTAATTTGGGGGTGTTTTAGGGGTAAAAGGCCAAGATGGGTATTTTGGTAAGCACTGAAGTACCAACCATCACCAATAAGCCATGGACCAATGGAAACCCCATTTTGGGTTCTCTACATAGTGGTCTCAGCTAAACCATATCCATAGGACTAGTAGGTTTAGAGGACCATCTACATGAGTATCCCAAAAGATCAAGGGATCTAGGCTAGAAATTTNTTATTTATATAAAATATCTCTGATCACAGAGAACTCAAGAAACTAAGTTTAATAATTTTTTGAGTTATATTTTGATTTTTTTAAAAAATTTTTAAGTGTTAAGAATGGTATTTATCTTTAAAAATCAATTTAAGTTGTCCAATGAACTCAAAATATTTTGAAATTTTTATGATGAGTTCTCTGGATCATAAGTCACAGTGTAGATCAAAAATCAAGTCATTTAAATGTTTATATTTATCAAAATTAATTATTTTAGTGATTTAGTGTTTGTAAAATTTAAGGACATTTTAAATGACTTGACCCGTGCAATTATTTTCAAAGGCTTCCCTAGTCATGGTGGACCTTCTAAAATTTTCTTAGGATTTTTAAGTTAATATGCTAATTTCCATGATTATTTTAAGGAAATAATGTGAAAAAACTTGAAAAATATGGATAAATCTCATCTTACTTTGAAAAAATCAGAGGATGTTTCCCTTAAGAGAGGCTCCAACATGCCAAAATTTCAAGCCATTGTGATGTGTCAATATGCATGGAGAATCAAATGATTCCAAAGAGTGTTTAATTAATTAAAAATTTTTAGTGATAATATGCATGGAGAATCAAATAATTCCAAATAGTATTTAATTAATTAAAAATATTTTATGCATCAAATGGGCTTCACTTTATTTTCCTCTGTTCACTGAGCAAGAGGGTATTTTTATTTTATTTTTATGATTTTTCTACACAAAGTTATGTATTTTTGAAGTTAAGGGGATTAAATAAATAAGAAAATACCCATATTTTCCTACTTATCCATGTCAACCTCGTACGGGTCGAATTGGCCACGTGGCGCTGCCAGCCAGCTCATTCCCGTCTGTCTCGGACCGTGGTCTGTCCGACACGATCAGGGCCATCCGATCAATACACGCTCGATCTGACGGTCACGGGTCATCGTCCCAAATGAGCTGGACCCGAAAACCGTCCATTTTAAAACGCTAATATCTCACTCTATTCTCAACAAAATGGAGTGAATTTTTTTTAAAATGCTCATATTGAATAGTTGATTACATCCATACGGTTGATCAACCATTAATATGATTGTATATTCATGAAAATTTAAAAGTCTTGGTTTAGGTTTAACTTTGAATACCTTGGTCCAAGAGGGGTAGCCTTGATTGGATGCTTGTAGAAGCTTTATGTTGGTGCCAGAAGCCTAGGGATGGAGCCTCTGGTTGTGGTGAAATGCCTAGACCCAAATTCGACCAAGGTCGATTTGGGGGTTTGGTAGAAGTCCACCTTAGAGTGATCGGCTCATGGAGCTTTTATGAGGGATCTTCTTCTCTTGATGTTGGGATGGTGTGGGTGCAATTAATTTGAATTTTGGTGGAGGTTTGGAGGATGTCCTGTTTCGGCCTTGAAATTGAGCTGCAAAATTGAACTCAAGCAATGGATTTGAGTGGCTAAGGAAGGTTTATTTAAGCTCAAGAGGTCTCCAGGAAGCTCTTGAAGAAGTTTTACAGAGTCTCCCCAAAGATTTTCAAGCTCTCTCTCTTTGTCCATGGAGGGGGAGTTTAAATAAAATGGCCTAGGTTGGCTTCTAGGGCCAATTGAGGGGTGCATTTGGTTCCTTATGTGGAGGGCAGAGAAGCTCCAATGAGCAGCTGCGCTGATTTGGCCTTTGGGTTTGAATTCAGTGAAAATCCCTTGTATTGGCCATGGTTTTAGCCATTTTCTAGCCACCAAGGTGGCCGGCCGGCCAGGCATTGGTCACTTCTTGGCTCAGGGAGGTCAGGGGGTGGCTAATGATGATTATCTCCCAAGGGTAAGTGATGATGTTGGAGATATTTCAAGCTAGGCCCAAAAATGGGTAAAATCCCTTAATTTGGGGATCCATTGGTCCATAGTTTATCATGGTGATTTTAGGAGGGTTTAGTCTGGTCTTTAGGAGGGTTTTTGTGGCTGTGAAATCATTACTTTGGTGGCTTAGAGATGGTTAAGTCAATTTTTGGTGAAAGGGT
>JXCR01141037.1:64170-152524 GCA_002079205.1 Phalaenopsis hybrid cultivar
GTCTAATTGAAGGGTCAATTTGAAAGAATTTTGAACTTTAATCAATTTGGTCATGTTGGGCTAGGCTTGGGTCTANAGTTCTTTAAGTTTTGTGGTGAGTTTAAGTTTGAATTCTTTTTTAAGAATTGTTGGAAAGGGAGAGAAGTGAGAAATTTCTTCTTCCTTACATCTTCTAAGAGAGAATCAAGAGTCTTGTAAAGAGAGAAAGAGTCCAAGAGAGGCTACAAGGGATTTGCTTTAAGAAAGAGTTTTAGATAAGTGTTTTTTTATTATTGTTGTAAGAACTTTCTTTTATGTATGAAATTTGAGTTTTTTTATATCTTTCTCATGAAGTCTGAGTAGTTTTTTTAATCTTTCTCCCTACTCTTAGATATGGTGAAATGAATAGATAATTTGGATGTGTCAATTTTAAAATATAAAATTGATTGTTATGGTTTTTCCACTCCATTCTAATTTAACTAAAAACTCATTGTAGTGGGAAAGATGCTTTTTCATTTAAGATAACTTTATCACATAAACATAGTTTGGTAGTTACTATTTAAGTTGTTAATACAGTTTTGGTAGTAGTTAATAACTTAGTTCTGATAGGACCTTAAATATTCAAAATTAGTGATAATATTTTTTATTTTATTGCTATAAGTTCCCTAGTTAAGTTATCATTTCAAATTTAAACCTTCTTTATGGGATCAATATTTGGCTTAAACAGAAATTCTTGTATTACTTGTTAAGGATACGTATACTTGCGTAGAATCTCATCATAATTTTTTTAATTTTCTTATTCATAAAATAACACATCATGTTTTTGGCACTGTAGCAAAGCGGAGTCAACTTTATAAATTTTGCACAGCTATCATTATTAGGGATCAAGTTATTGGCATCGTTACCGGGAAGGTAACGACAAAATAAATAGATTTGGTAAATTAGGAAATTTAGTGATAAGAATTTTAAAAAATTTTAAAATCATTAGAAAATCATAAAAAATTATTATATGTATTTAAGAGAATTTTTAAGAATTTTTTCTTTGCTTGTTATATTTATTTATCCGTGGTATTGGATCTGAAGGTTTAGTGCTACGATTCAGAATTAGAATGTACTATCAGAAAAGTTTGAAAACAACAAAAAGAAAATAAAAATTTGAATGTAATGAAAAATAACTTATATAACTTTGAAATTTTATGTTAATCATACAATTGATGAACTTCATTTGTGTCGGCGTTATTTCGATTTGGTTTGTGGGGAGGAGTTGCCCTTAAGAAGCTGTCGGTCGCCAGAATCAAAATCTCGTCGCCCGCTTCGGAAGGATGTTGAAGTATGAAATCAAACTGACCCCATATTTTTCATAGTTTAAAATGAAAGAGCACTGTACCTCAGATCATGTATCTATCCCGAAGGATAAACACAAGACTTGAGGATGAGACTCGATCAAATAAACTAAGAAAAGTACGACGTCCGTTTTGTCTGTGAAATCTTTGTATTTGCCGACAAGTTCCCCTATTTTATATAAAGGATTTAATAGGGTTTATATTGAGCTGGGTTCGGACATGCTTCCTATAAGGTTCGGACATGCTTCCTATAAGAGCAAGCCCCTATAGTTAATTACATCCTAAATGACCATAGTCACTTAAGAAAAATCTCGATAAAAATGAAGAAAAATTATCTTCAAGGAATTTCAAAGGGTAGGACTCTTCAACAAAATCTGATGTAGAGGTGTGAAAGGGGATTGGTCCAAATTTGGAACATTTTATTGTAGAATCCAAAGGAGGAATAACTNGTTGGAATCATTTTTGAATTTCGAACTTGACTCCTCTTGGCTAGTTTAAATGTTAAAGAACAACCTCTCTCCACCTTGGTTCTTGGTCTCTCTTTTCAAGCAAATAGCTTACATGAAAGCCACTCACAACATTCACATTCTTTGGAGTCATATTCTGAGGGAAGGCAATAGGCGTGCTAATTGGCTAGCTTCACAGGGTGCAGTGTCCATGGAACCAAAGATTGATTTTCTTCCTCCTTTTGAGTTTGTTTTTTTTTTTGTATAAGGGGAGACCTTTCTTCTCTTCCTTATATTAGATGTAAAACTTCTTCCTTACATTAATGAAATTTTAGTTTTTTTATGGCTCATCGATTTATCATGCTCTTTTGGCTTAGATTTTCTCTTTTTTGTGTAGGTATCTTCCTGGGATTCTCCATATATTATTCTACATCGTTGCGGGGAGCTCTATAGTCAAAGATCATACCCTCTTGGTTGTTGGTTTCTTTTTTGCTACACTTAGAGACTTTTGGGTATATTTCTCTTGTGTTGGGAGTACTTTTGATGTTGTTATTAGTGTGTTGTCTTTGGAAGAACCTACATAATTTGAGCGAGTATTGTAATAATTTTAGGTTTTTGGTGGCGGGGGATCCTCTCCCTATTTTCTTGTAACACTTTTTGTCGATTCACATGTAAGGAGCCATATGTTGCTCTTACTTTAATATATATATATATATATAGGGGCAAGTGGGTGACTATAATGTTCATTTAAAATAGAACTATAAACAAGTGTATCCAGTCTTTATCTAGTTTCCCTTAGCCATCAACCTTTCAAAATGACTAGTCTATAGTCTTAATCAATGCGGATTGTAAACAAGAAAATTGTTGCATTACTCGATCTAGAAGATGCTACTCTATATGCTTCCAACAAATGAAAGGAGCATGTTGGCGCTATTTTTGGTTGGAGAGTTGCCCGTAAGAAATTGTCGGTCCCCAGAATCGAAATCCCGTCACCCGTTTCAAAAGGATGCCTTAATTTACATATATATTTAGTTTTAGAAAAATATGAAATCAAACTGACCTCATATTTTTCATAGTTTAAACTGTTTAGAAAAATATGAAATCAAACTGACCCCATATTTTTTATAGTTTAAATGAAAGAGCACTACCAAATCATGTATCTATCTCGAAGGATAAACACAAGACTTGAGGATGAGGCTCGATCAAATAAACTAAGAAATATATGACATTTGTCTAAACTGTTTTATTTGCCTGAAAGTTCCCCTATTTAATATAAAGAATTAAATAGGGTTTATATTAAGATGGGTTCTAGAAAAGCTTCCTATAAGGGCAAGCCCTTATAGTTAATTACCTCGTAAATGACCAAAGTCACTTAAGAAGACTCTCAATAAAAATCAGAAAATATTATCTTCAAGGAATTTCAAAGGGTAGGACTTTTCAACGAGATCGGACGTAGAGGTGTGAAAGGGAATTAGTTCAAATTTGTGAAAATTTTGTTACAGAGTCCAAAGGAGGAAGAAATAGGGGATGTCATGGATCCAGAGGAGAACCTGGGTGACTTCCCAAGTTATCCTAATGTTTGGCTTCAGTTTCGAGGAGAAATATTTAGGTGTTTCATCCTGCTAATTTTATTAGTTAGGGCTTACATTCGTGTGAAGGAGAAATATTTAGATGTTTCATCCTGCCAATTTTATTAGTTAGGGCTTACATTCGTGTGACTATCACACAAATAGCCTGGAAGATGTGAGGATTTAGGTCGTGACAAACGAAAACCTCAGAATCCTAAGACGAGTTAGGGCTTATATTGTATAGCAGGGCTATACGAAGGCCTAAGAATCCTAAGACGAGTTAGGGCTTATATTGTATAGCAGGGCTATGCAAAGGCCTAAAGATAAAATCTCGAAATCCTAAGATGAGTTAGGGCTTATATTATATAGCAGGGCTATACAAAGGCCTAAAGATAAGTCCTAAGACGAGTTAGGGCTTATATTGTATAGTAGGGCTATGCAAAGGCCTAAAGATAAGGTGATTTACGTTGCATAAGCAAGCAACCTCGAAGTCTTATGGCTTTGTTGTTTAAGTCTAAAGAATGAGTTAGGGCTTATATTATATAACAGGGCTATACAAAGGCCTAAAGATAAGGTGAGGATTTATGAGTTAGGGCTTATATTGTATAGCAGGGCTATACAAAGGCCTAAAGATAAGGTGAGGATTTATGTTGCATAAACAAGCAACCTCGAAGTCCTATGATTTTGCTATTTAAGTCTAAGGAAGGAAGATTGGTTTAGCTGATGTAGAAGTGTTTTATTGTTGAAGGAAGATTAGTTTAGCCATGTTAAATGGCCCAATTAAGGATGATTTTGTCAAGCAAAACATATTAAGTTTAGTAGATCTTCAAGATATCCAACAAATCTAAAGAAGCAGTAGGTCCGTGCTACTCTCTCGCTGCCTGGTGGAAAATCTCGAGTTCTCTTAAACTTATTATGTTGCTTATTAAGTCATCTTGTAAATACCCTTAATACTCAGTGAGCACTGATGTCTTAATTATCCCTAAGAATAGGGTAATTATCACTTGTGATTCAATTTAAGAATTNCAATTAGGCCTAAATGTTAATTAAGGCAAGATTTCCAAAATTAGACATTTGCCCGTACGGCTCTAACACTTCATAATTTGTCAAATTCAATTTAAATGACTTTAAAATTTTTATGCTACCTCATTCATGAGTCAATTAAGACATCAGAGGAGAAAATGTGATTTTCAAAATTTAATTTAATTTATTTAATTATTTTCATGCAAAAAAAGGATTTTTCAAAGAAAATTCCTAACTTGACCAAGGTAAATTCTAATCCCTTGAAATTAGACTAGGCACGCCTTTGGATCAAATTTCATAATTTTTTGAATTCTCTGTGATTTATCAGAAGTATTTAAAATTCTGGGCTATTTAATAAAAATAAAATATTTTTAATGGTGAAAATTAAGTTTTGTATTTTTGAAAAATCTCTCTAAGGTCAGAGAACCTAAAGGAGTAAGTTTTATATTTTTTTTTTATTTTTCTTTGATTTATTAGAATTATTTTAGTGAAAAAACTCATTTTTAGCCTTTAAAGATTATTTTTAAGCTTTGAATATAAATATCTTTAGAAAATTAGGAAAAATATTCTAATTGTCCCTAAGTGATTAGGAAGCAATTTAGAACATTTTCATGAGTNATATTCATGGAACATCTTTGACAGAGCTTCCTCTTTGTAGGAATACACCACTATCTGTCGTTCTGCCAAGGATATCCTCTTATTCTCTGCTCGGTATGATATTCCCTGAGGCGGTTGTTGGCTAGACTGACGATGTTGTTGTTCCTGTTGTTTGCGGAATTGTCGAGGTTGTTTGGCTTTCAAAATTTCCTGGTCGCGCCTCCTTTCTTATGCCTTTATCAGTTGTGCAGGCTTTTAATCGGACCCAATCTCAAATCCAAAATGTAGTGGGGCATAAGCGTCAACTGACACTTCCTTATGTAGAATTTTTTTTCCCTTACTCGGCAAAACAGTTGGCACGATGACAGTGTATCCGATAGTAGGAGCGAAAATAGTTCTCGGAGTAATCTCAACGCTCCCAACTACAAACTTTTCAAGACTTGTAGGGCTCTTTTCAGTCAACACCTTTGAAGGGGAGAATTCCTTGGTAGACTTCAAGTTGAACTCTATAATAGGCTCCACAGACTTATCTGTTTTAAACTTCATCACTGTGACGACCACCTTCCCGAACTTAACTCCAATATCATCGAACCCATGTCCAAACTTAATAATTGCCAGGTCAGGCATTTCATCCTTATTGACAGCAAACTCCATTCTGGAGGTGAAAGAAAATATCAACTTTGGCAAAGACATTGTTCCTGTCATTTGAATAATTTTCGAAAGTCAGTGATGTCCGTATCTTGCAACTTCGACAGAAGTACTCAAATTGACGCACGTGTCTTATAAACTGGGCATTCTTTATTATTTTATTTTTCTAAATTTGTTATTCACTTGTGATTAAAGCATGGAAAAGTTGTAATTAGAAAATTGAATAAGCGTAAAGAGGTGCAACAACATGGCTTGATTAACAAAAAGCCAAACTCAAACTCGAAGGAGACGAAGAAATGCAAAGTTTAGGACCCAGTGCAAGACCAGCTTTACATCGGACAACAGCCAGACGGAACCAGTCCACCGACACACCTATTTGGGGTTCGACCCCACATAAAAATTTAAAAAGTCCTTAATGGCCTTCTGAACCCCTCTGTTCAAAGATGGTTGAACAGGNTAATCCCTATTAATCATCTAAAGTTCTTGTAGCAATTCACTTTCCACGACATGCAACGTCATGATGGATTTAAGTCGTCCTCGCAAGCCTGGGTGTAATCGCGTCTGAGCATTGTAGCAGGTGGTGGAAAGAGGGAGACGAGAGCTCTCGGTATGGAGTTCCGGGAAGAAACCGATGAGTATATTCACATGTTCATGTCTTTTGAAACATTCAGTTTTTCTCCCGCGATCTGTTTCTACGATTTTCCACGAGCTGGAGCATTTTAGTTGGGTTGTCAAAAAAACTCGTTGTTCGTGAACAGTTCGTGTTCGGCTCGTCAATGAGTTCGTGTTCGGTTCGTTCGATAAGTAAATGAGACGAACGTGAACAAACTTTTTTCGTTCAGTTAGTNATTATTCCACATTATTCTTCTCTGTTCACTGAGTAGAGGGTATTTTTATTTTATTTTTGTGATTTTTCTACACAAAGTTATGTATTTTCTAAGTTAACGTTATTTAAATAAATAGGAAAAGGCCCTATTTATCTATTTAAACAGCGCGTGCTAACTAGATCCTAGGTAGCTTCGAAGGCATGTGTGGCGCGCTCTAGTTTGACGCTGCCGTCCACGTAGCTGCTGACTCGGCCCGCGGTTCACGTCCTGAAGTGCTATCCGGCGCGATCTCCCCCATCCATTTGATACACGCTTGATCGAACGGCTCCGCGTCATCGTCCCTGATAGAATGATCCTGTGCCCGTCCACACTAAAATCTTAAGATCTCGGCCTAGACTCAACTAAATCACTTCGGGCTTGATCCTATGGACTCGTCTAAGTGAGACGAACACATCCATACGGCTAAGGTACCACAAAATTAAGCTTAAATAAATGGAGAATCAAAATAAGCTCGGGAGGAGGAGGAGTTTTATACCTTTGCTCTGAGNGGGAAACCTCTTTAGCAACCGTAGGTTACCTCCTCTGAGGGATTCCCGATCATCCAGTAGAGATGTATTAACTTAGTTGAAGTTGTAGTTTTGTGTGATGTTTGTGATTAAATTTTGAGTTGTTTTATATTTTGATGTTATGGCGGTGAGTTTTATCTTAGTTGATTTTAATTTTGGTTTTGGGTTATGGTTATGTTTGTAGGGGTGAATTTTATCTTGGTTGATTTTAGTTTTGGTTTTAGGTTTTGGTTTTGGTTAACATGCAAGTTTATCAAGCATAAAAAAGAAAAAACATAAGCATAAAGGGAAGCATGCAAGGAAAATGCACAAGAAAGACGGTACTATAAACTGTAAATGCGTACATGGCGAGTCTTCTCGTTCCACCACCTGAAACTTAAAAATGCATGTGAGGGCATTTATGAAGAGCAGGATAAGTAAAGTTCTGGGGGTTTTCCTAACTCTATGTCGTATTTTGGTGAGTCCTTTTAATTAAGGATGATTTTGTCAAGCAAAACATAATATTAGATCTTCAAGACATCCAACAGATCTAGAGAAAGAAACAGGTCTATGCTACTCTCGTTGTCTGGTGGAAAATCCCGAGCTCTTTTAAACTTATTATATTGCTCAATAATTCATCCTGTAAATACCCTTATTACTCAGTGAACATTGATGTCTCAATTATCCCTAAGAATAAGGTAATTATCACTTATCATTTAATTTGAAAATTATGTGGGTGAAAACCCTTAAAGGGGCAAGTTAGTGCTTGTAAATACCCTTATTACTCAGTGAACTCTGATGTCTTAATTATTCCTAAGAATAGGGTAATCTTATCCTTATTACTCAGTGAACATTGATGTCTCAATTATCCCTAAGAAAGAGGTAATTATCATTTGTCCTGTATTACTCAGTGAGCACTGATGTCTCAATTATCCCTAAGAATAGGGTAATTATCACTTATGAAATTTAGCGAACATTGATGTCTCAATTATCCCTAAGAAAGGGGTAATTATCATTTGTCATTCAATTTAAGAATCATGTGGGTAAAGACCCATAAAGAGGCAAATTAGTGTTGTTGGAACACTTAGCCAAATTGTACCTCTAATTGGGCCTAGTGATGTTTCAAGGACGTTTGATTTCATTATGTTTATTTTTCTAATCCTTGATTAGTCAATTTTGATTTGGCCTAAGTCACCACTAAGCCCTTAAGACCTGGGTGAGTGTCTTAATTAGTTTTGNTCAACCAACTTAATGAGTTCCATAATTTCATTTAAACTATGGGAAGCCTCGTTAGCAACCGTAGGTTACCTCCTCCAAGGAATTCTCGATCATCCGATAGAGACGTCTTATTTTAGTTGAAGTTGTGGTTTTGTGTGATGTTTGTGATTAAATTTTGAGTTGTTTTATATTTTATGTTATGGCGGTGAGTTTTATCTTAGTTGATTTTAATTTTGGTTTTGGGTTATGGTTATGATTTAATTGAAGTTGTGGTTTTATGTGATGTTTGTGATTAAATTTTGAGTTGTTTTATATTTTGAATGCGTGGGGGTGAATTTTATCTTGGTTGATTTTAGTTTTAGTTTTGGTTTTGGTTTTGTGGATATCCTGGCGGGGAATTTTATCTTGGTTGATTTTTAATTTTGGTTTTGGGTTATGGTTAACATGCAAAGCGATGAATTTTATCTTGGTTGATTTTAGTTTTGGTTTTGGTTATGGTTTTGGTTAACATGCAAGAGGTGAATTTTATCTTGGTTGATTTTAGTTTTAGTTTTGGTTTTGGCTTTGGTTTTGGGATTATTTTGGTTCTGTGGCTATCCATTTTATCTTGGTTGATTTTTAATTTTGGTTTTGGGTTATGGTTATGGTTAACATGCAAATTTTGTGTGATGTTTGTGATTAAATTTTGAGTTGTTTTATATTTTGAATGTTGTGGAGGTGAGTTTAATCTTTTCGATTTTAATTTTTGTTTTGCGGCTATCCTAGTAGTTTTAGTTTTCATGGAGGGTGACATCGTTGTTTAGCATGCAAGTTCGTAGTTTTGGGTTATGGTTATAGTTAACATGCAAGTTTATGTTGTTTTCATACATGCAAGTAAATGCAATCTTATGGTTGTGTGGCTATCCTGATGGTTTTAGTTTTCATACAGGGTGACATTGTTGTTTAGCATGCAAATTATGGTTATGTGGCTATCCTGATGGTTTTAGTTTTCATGTAGGGTGACATCTTTGTTTAGCAATGGCTATCCTAGCAGTTTTAGTTTTCATGCAGGGTGACATCATTGTTTAACATGCAAGCTCGTGGCTATCCTGATGGTTTTAGTTTTCATGCAGGGTGACATCTTTGTTTAGCATGTAAATTTGCAGGCATGCAGGGTGATGTCGTTGTTTAGCAAGAAAATTTGCAGATATAAAAGTACAGTATGAGAAAGAATGTTGTGGCGGTGAATTTTATCTTGGTTGATTTTAGTTTTGGTTTTGGGTTATGGTTATAGTTAACATGCAAGTTTATGTTGTTTTCATACATGCAAGTAAATGCAATCTTATGGTTGTGTGGCTATCCTGATGGTTTTAGTTTTCATACAGGGTGACATTGTTGTTTAGCATGCAAATTATGGTTATGTGGCTATCTTGATGGTTTTGGTTTTCATGCAGGGTGAAATCTTTGTTTAGCATGCAAATTTGCAGGTATAAAAGTACAGTATGAAAGTACGAGAAGGACAACGCTGAAAAACTGTAAAAGTGTACCTGGAGAGTCTTCTCGTTCCACCACCTGAAACTTAAAATGCATGTTAAGGCAATTTATGAAGAGTAGGAAAGGTAAGTTCTGGGGGTTTTCCTAACCCTATGTCATATTTTGGTGAGTCCTTAAGAATTTAATTAAGGATGATTTCATTGAGCAAAGAATATTAAATTCAATAGGCCTCTGAGGTATCCAACAAGTTAGGAGGGGGAAGCAGGTCCATGCCTCCCTCGCACCAATTGGTGAAAAGTCTCGAGTTCATTAAAACTTATTATGTTGCTAATAGTTCATCCTATAAATACCCTTATTACTCAGTGAACATTGATGTCTCAATTATCCCTAAAAAAAGGGGTAATTATCAATTGTCATTCAATTTAAGAATTATGTGGGTGAAGACCCTTAAAGGGGCAAGTTAGTGTAATTTGAACACTTAGCCAAATTTTAATCTTATTTGGGCTTAGTGGTGTTTCAAAGATGTTCGATATGATTATGTTTTTTTCTCTAATCCTTTTTTAGTCAATTTTTGATTTAGCCTAAGTCACCACTAAGCCCTTAAGGCCTAAGTGAGTGTCTTAATTAGTTTTGAAAAGGGTTAAGCTTTAAGTGGTCATGATTCATGATTTGGATTCTATTTGAAAATCAAAATAGGGGTATTAAATTGATTAGTTTTTGACTTCGAAAGTCATACCCCTAAGTCTAGGGTCAATTAATTTTAATAAGCTTCCAAATTTTAATAATTTTGAAATTTATTAAACTTAATTAAGAAAGTGAGATTGGTTTCTACCAATTAACCCCTTTGTGGTTCAAACATCATTTAAATTGATTAAGATCAGAGGTTACCCATTTTCCCTCCTTGAATTAAGCCTAAATGTTAATTAAGGCTAAANGATATTATGGCGAGTCCTTAAAAGTTTAATTAAGGATGATTCCACTAAGCAAAAAATATTAAGTTTAATTGGCCTCTAAGGTATCCAACAAGTTAGGAGGGGGGAAGCGGGTCCATGCTTCTTTCTCACCAACTAGTGAAAAGCCTTGAGTCCGTTTAAACTCATTATGGTGCTTAATGATTCATCCTGAAAATACCCTTATTACTCAGTGAACATTGATGTCTCAATTATCCCTAAGAAAGAGGTAATTATCATTTGTCCTGTATTACTCAGTGAGCACTGATGTCTCAATTATCCCTAAGAATAGGGTAATTATCACTTATGACCATTCAATTTAAGAATTATGTGGGTGAAGACCCTTAAAGGGGCAAGTTAGTGTAATTTGAACCTAATTGGGCTTAGTGGTGTTTCAAGGATGTTTGATTTAATTATGTTTATTTCTCTAATCCTTGTNCTGAACACTTAGCCAAAGTTTTAATCTTAATTGGGCTTAGAGGTGTTTCAAGGATGTTTGACTATGTTTATTTCTCTAATCCTTATTTAATCAATTTTTGATTTAGCCTATGTCACCACTAAGCTCTTAAGACCTAGGTGAGTGTCTTAATTAGTTTTGAAAATGGTTAAACCTTAGGTGGTCTTTAATCATAATTTTGATTTTATTTGAAAATCAAGATAGGGGTATTAAATTGATAAATTATTGACTTCAAAAGTTATACCCCTAAGTCGAGGATCATTTAATTTTAATAAACTTCAAAATTTTAATAATTTAGAAATTTATTAATATTAATTAAGAAAATGAGATTGGTTTCTACCGGTTAAACCCCTTTTGTTTCAAGCATCAAATAAATTGATTAAGATCAGAGGCTACCCATTCCCCTCTTTGAATTAGGCCTAAAAGTTAATTATGGCAAGATTTCCAAAATTTCACATTTTCCTCTAAGGCTCTAACACTTCATAATTTGTCAAATTAAATTCAAATGACTTTGGAATTTTTATCCTACCTCATTCATGGGTTAATTAAGACATCAGAGGAGAAAATGTGATTTTTCAAATTTTAATTTAATTTATTTAATTATTTTCATGCAAACATATGATTTTTCAAAGAAAATTTCTAACTTGAACAAGGCAAATTATAATCCCTTGAAATTTTTACTAGAGGTAGAACTAGACCAGATAAGCCTTTGGACAAAATTTCATGATTTTTTAAGTTCTTGGTTATTTAATAAAAATAAAATATTTTAAGTGGTGAAAATTAAGTTTTGTATTGTTGAAAAGTCTTTCTAAGGTCAAAGAACCTAGAGGAGCAAATTTTGTATATTTTTTTATTTCTCTTTGATTTATTGGAATTATTTTAGTGAAAAAAACTCATTTTTAGCCTTTAAAGATTATTTTTAAGCTTTGAAATTAAATATCTTTATTTAAAAACTTATTTTTAGCCTTTTAAAAGTTATTTTTAAGCTTTAAAATTCAATATCTTTATTTAATAGGAAAAATATTCTAATTGTCCCTAAGTGATTAGGAAGCAATTTAGAACATTTCCATGAGTTTAGTGATTTTTATGAATTTTAAATTATTTAAATATTTAGAATAGGCTAAAAATCAAGTTTTTATTTTAAATATCCTTTTATTTTTAGAAAATACCCATAATCACAGAGAACTCAAAAAAACTAAGTTTCATAATTTTTTGAGTTTTATTTTTATTTTTAAAAATCATTTAAGTGTTAAAAGTGGTATTTATCTTTAAAAATCAACTTAAGGTGTTGTAAGAACTCAAAATCATTCAAGTGTTAAAAGTGGTATTTATCTTTAAAAATCAACTTAAGGTGTCAAATGAACTCAAAATATTTTAAAGTGTCAAAAGTGGTATTTATTTTTAAAAATCAACTTAAGTTATCAAATGAACTCAAAATATTTTGAAATTGAGTGGAATTTATCTTTAAAAATCAATTTAAGTTATTAAATGAACTCAAAATATTTTGAAACTTTTATGGATGAGTTCTCTAGATCATAAACCACAGTGGAGATTAAAAATCAAGTCATTTAAATGTTTATATTTTCCAAAATTAATTATTTTCAAGTTCTCTAGATCATAAATCACAGTGGAGATAAAAAATCAAGTCATTTAAATGTTTAAATTTCTCCCCTGGATCATAAATCACAGTGGAGATAAAAAATCAAGTCATTTACAAGTTTATATTTTTCAAAATTAATTATTTTAGTGATTTAGTGTTTGTAAATTTAAGGATATTTTAAATGACTTTGCCCATGAAATTATTTCCAAAGGTTTCTCTAGTTATGGTGGACCTTCCAAAATTTTCTTAGGACTGATCAATATGCTAGTTTCCATGATTATTTTAAAGAAATAATGTGGAATAACTTGAAAAATATCATGATTATTTAAAAGAAATAATGTGAAATAACTTGAAAAATATGGGTCTCTGTATAGGAAGCTCCATTGATTATTTCAAGGAAATGATGTGAAATAACTTGAAAATTTTGAATCTCTATATAGGAACCTCCTCTGACTTTAGAAAAATGAGAGAATATTTTCCTTTACAGAGGCTACAACATGTCAAAATTTCAAGCCAAGGTGATGTGTCAATATGCATGGAGAATCTAATGATTCCAAATAGTGTTTAATTAATTAAAAATATTTTATGCATCAAATGGACATGAAAATTATTCCACACCAAATAGTATTTAATTAATTAAAAATATTTTATGCATCAAATTATTTTAAAATTTATTCCACATTGTTGTCCTCTGTGAATAGTATTTAATTAATTAAAAATATTTTATGCATCAAATGGACTTGAAAATTATTCCACATAGTGTTTAATTAATTAAAAATAAAAAATGCACCAAATGGACTTGAAAATTATTTCACATTGTTCTCCTCTATTCACTGAGTAAGGGGTATTTTTATTTTATTTTTGTAATTTTTCTACACAAAGTTATGGATTTTCTAAGTTAAGGGTATTTAAANTCTTGGGTTTGGGCTAGGTTAGCCATGTCAATTAGCTCAATTTATTGTTACATCTGGTGTAGATGATCATAGGGAACAACTTTGGTGAAGGACGGAAGTGGTTTTGAGTCTAATTGGGGGTCAATTTGAAGGAATTTTGAACTTTAATCAGTTTTGGTCATGTTGGGCTAGGCTTCGGTCTAGCTTGGGTTAGCCTTGGGCTAAGTATAAATTGAATGTTGTAAATGGTCAATAGGGACCTCATGAATAGTTTTTAACATGAATTGGATGCCAATTTGGAGGTTAAGGCAATCAATTGGGTGAAATTTGGGGACACTATTTCCAAGATTAATTGGATGCCAATTTGGAGGTTAAGGAAATCAATTGGGTGAAATTTGGGGACTTAGCCAATTTTGGGGTTAAATTTGGGAATTTTGGATTTAGGCCGTGGGTGAAATTTGGGGACTTAGCAAATTTGGGGCTAAATTTGGGAATTTTGGATTTAGGCCAAATATCAAATGGATTTGAGGCTTCACCAATGTCAATTGATGGTTGATTTTGATGTATAGGACTATCATAAAGATTTTTCAACATTAATTGAGGCCAATTGACTAAGCTATGGGTTCAATTTGGTGAGATTAAGTCATATGGTCAAAATTGGGGTTTTGACCCAAATCAAAATTGGGTTCAAATTGTGGACCAATTGAGCTTGGATTTGGTTTAGTTTGATCATATCAAAAGTTAATTTGAGTTTACTATTGGAATTTGGGTCAATTGAGATCAAATTGATGGACATTTGAGTTGGATTTAGGGAAATTTGGGTCTTTAAAGGGCAATGCAGGGATTTTGGTTAAAGATGGTTAAATTGGCCAAATTGGGTCATGGGGTAATTGATAGAAATGAAATTGGGAATATTTGGGATCTATTGGGATTTTCTAGGAATTTTTTGAATTTTTGAGATTTTTAGCCCAAGAGGGGCATTTTGGTAATTCGGGGGTGTTTTAGGGGTAAAAGGCCAAGATGGGTATTTTGGTAGAGTTGAGGTAGCAATNCGCTCTGGTTGGACGCTACCGTCAACGTAGCTGTTGACTCGGCCCGCTGTTTATGTCCTGAAGCGCTGTCCAGCTAGATCTTCCCCGTCCATTTGATACACGCTTGATCGAACGGCTCCCCATCATTGTCCCCGATGGAATGATCCCGTGCCCGTCCACACTAAAACCGTAAGATCTAGGCCTAGACTCAACCAAATCACTTCGGGTTTGATCCTATGGACTCGTCTAAGTGAGACGAACATAATCTATACTGCTAAGGTACCATGAAATCAAGCTTAAGTAAATGAAGAATCAAAATAAGCTCAGGAGGAGGAGTTTTATACCTTTGCTCTGAGAAGGGAGCGGTTAAGATGACATGAAATCAAGCTTAAGTAAATGGAGAATCAAAATAAGCTCGGGAGGAGGAAATTAATATACCATGAAATCAAGCCTAAGTAAATGGAGAATCAAAATAAGCTCGGGAGGAGGAATTAATGTACCATGAAATCAAGCTTAAGTAAATGGAGAATCAAAAGAAGCTCGGGAGGAGGAGGAGTTTGAGGCCATAAAATCAAGCTTAAATAAATGGAGAATCAAAATAAGCTCGGGATAATGGGGAGTTTTATAGCCATGAAATTAAGCCATTGTAAATGGAGAGCTCGTAAAGGCTCGGGAGAGTGAGTGAGGGGTTTTGATCCTATGGACTCGTCTAAGTGAGACGAACATATCTATACGGTTAAGAGGCCATAAAAGTAAGCCATTACAAATGGAGAGCTTGTAAAGGCTCGGGAGAGTGAGTGAGGTTATACCTTTGCTGTAAATGGAGAATCAAAATAAGCTCGGGAGAAGGAGAAGTTTTATACCTTTTCTCTAAGAAGGGAGGCTTCGATCGTCTAAGTGAGGCGAACATAATCTATACTGCTAAGGTACCATGAAATCAAGCTTAAGTAAATGAAGAATCAAAATAAGCTCAGGAGGAGGAGTTTTATACCTTTGCTCTGAGAAGGGAGCGGTTAAGATGACATGAAATCAAGCTTAAGTAAATGGAGAATCAAAATAAGCTCGGGAGGAGGAAATTAATATACCATGAAATCAAGCCTAAGTAAATGGAGAATCAAAATAAGCTCGGGAGGAGGAATTAATGTACCATGAAATCAAGCTTAAGTAAATGGAGAATCAAAAGAAGCTCGGGAGGAGGAGGAGTTTGAGGCCATAAAATCAAGCTTAAATAAATGGAGAATCAAAATAAGCTCGGGATAATGGGGAGTTTTATAGCCATGAAATTAAGCCATTGTAAATGGAGAGCTCGTAAAGGCTCGGGAGAGTGAGTGAGGGATCAAGCTTAAGTAAATGGAGAATCAAAATAAGCTCGGGAGGAGGAGGGGTTTTATACTATTACTCTGAGAAGGGAGGCTTCGATCAGAGGTGCTCGACACGTTCGTTGGGATCCAAGGAGTCTAGGGATTAAGTCCCTGGTCTTGGTGTAAGGCCTAAGTATGAATTTAATCACGGCTGGATTTGGGTGTTGGTCTAGAGCTATGATAGAGGCTCTATGGAAGGGGGATTTGATGGGGCTTTGGCTTCTTTTACTCTTGTGAAGGTGTGGACATAAATAATTGATGTTTGGTGGAGTTTGGAGGTGTATTGGGCTCTGTCCTGGTTTCTAGCAGGGTTTCGAGCTCAAATTGGGCTCCGACAATGGGAATGGGTGAGGAAAATTGGTTGGAATGCACTGAGGGGATCTTAGGGAAGCTNCCTTTAAAAATCAATTTAAGTATTGAATGAACTCAAAATATTTTGAAACTTTTATGATGAGTTCTCTGGATCATAAATCACAGTAGATTAAAAATCAATTTAAGTTATCAAATTAACTCAAAATATTTTGAAACTTTTATGATGAGTTCTCTGGATCATAAATCACAGTGGAGATAAAAAAGCAAGTCATTTAAATGTTTGTGATTTCCAAAATTAATTATCATAGTGATTTAGTATTTGGAAAATTTAAGGATGTTTTAAATGACAAATTTTTGAAAATTAATTATCTTAGTGATTTAGTATTTAAAAAATGTAAAAATGTTTTAAATGACTTGACTATTTTTCAAAATAAATTACTTTAGTGATTTAGTTTTTGAAAAATTTAAGGATATTTTAAATGACTTGACCCATGAAATTATTTTCAAAAATTTCTCTAGTCATGGTGGACCTTCCAAAATTTTCTTGGGAATTTATAACTAATATGCTAATTTCCATGATTATTTTAAGGAAATGATGTGAAATAACTTGAAAAATATAGATACATCTGACTTTAGAAAAATCAGAGCATGTTCCCCCTTACAGAGGCTACAATATGTCAAAATTTCAAGCCAAGGTGATGTGTCANAAAGGTGTAAAGTTTAATTAATATTTCAAAGTATGCGCAACACAACACGATTTAGTTTAATTTGCGAAGTAGCAAACCAAATGTGGAAGGGAATTGTGAAAAAAATTTAGGACCCAGTGCAGGACCCAATTCGTGGCAGAAAATGCCCAGGTGGAATTAGTCCACCGACACACCTGTTGGGGGTCTGACCCCACATGAAAATTTAAAGAGTCCTTAATGGCCTTCTGAACCCCTCTGTTCAAAGATGGTTGAACAGCTAGTCCTGAAGTCCAAGGAGTTAGCTGTACTTTCCCAAGATAGAAATGGGTAAAGGGGGGCATGGACATATTACCGATCTGTGAAGATAATATTTTTTGATTTGTATGGAGAGAAAAGCTTGTCCCCAACGGAGTCACCAGAAGTTGTCGGCGTTATTTCGGGTTGGTTTGTGGGGTTGCCCGTAAGAAGCTATCGGCCACTGGAATTGAAATCTCGTCGCCCGCTTCGGAAGGACGCTGAAGTATGAAGTCAAACTGACCCCATATTTTTCATAGTTTAAAACGAAAGAGCACTGTACCTCAATTCCTATATTTATTCCGGAGGATAAATGCAAGACTTGAGGATGAGGCTCGATCAAATAAACTAAGGAAAGTATGACGTCCGTTTGGTCTGCGAAACCTTTGTATTTGCCAACGAGTTCCCCTATTTAATATAAAGGATTAAATATGGTTTATATTAAGCTGGGTTCAAACATGCTTCCTATAAGGGCAAGCCCCTATAATTAATTACATCTTAAATGACCAAGGCCACCTAAGAAAACTCTCGATAAAAATCAAGAAAAATTATCTTCAACAAATTTCAAAGGGTAGGACTCTTTGACGAAATTGGACGTAGAGGTGTGGAAGGGGATTGATTCAAATTTGGAACATTTTTATTATAGAATTCAAAGGAAGAAGAAATAGGGGCTGTCATGGATCCAGAGGAGAACCTCGGTGACTTCCCAAGCTATCCGAATGTTTGGCTTCAGTTTTGAGGAGAAATATTTGGGTGTTTCATCCGGCTAATTTTATTAGTTAGGGCTTACATTCGTGTGAAATGATCACACAAATAGCCTATAAGATGTGAGGATTTAGGNGAGTCCTATGGCTTTATTGTTTAAGTCTAAGTAAGGAAGATTGGTTTAGCTGGGGAAGACAGGTTTTGCTGTTGAAGATGGTCATACTGCCCACCATGCTACCTCCAAGCTTCTGCTGCGACGAGTTTGAGTTATTTAGTGTGTCAAGTTATAATATCAAATCAGGTGGCCCTATGGTTGAAGTTCTTTAAATTTTATGGAGGGGTATATTAAAGTTGATTAGAGGGACACCGATTAGGATCCTACGATTCTCTCGTTCCGACACCACTATGCATATTAAAGTTGATTAGAGTGACACCGGTTAGGATCCTACGGTTCCCTCGTTCTGGTATCACTATTTTCTATTAGATTCACTTAGTCCAAATGAACTTATCAAACCCAACTTAATGAGTCATTTAAACCGTGCAAGCCTCGTTAGCAACCGTAGGTTACCTCCTCCGAGGGATACCCGATCATCCAATAGAGATGTCTTAATTTAGTTGAAGTTGTAGTTTTGTGTGATGTTTGTGTGTATTCGAATTGTTTTATATTTTGAATGTTGTGGCGGTGAATTTTATCTTGGTTGATTTTAATTTTGGTTTTAGGTTATGGTTATTATTATCATGCAAGTTTATGTAGGTAAACGCAAGCATGAAACGTGTAGGAAAAAGGCAGAAGAAAGACGGTAATATAAACTGTAAAAGCGTACCTGGCGAGTCTTCTTGTTCCACCACCTGAAACATAAAATGCATGTTAAGGCAATTTATGAAGAGCAGGAAAGGTAAAATTTTGGTAATTCTCCTAACCCTATGTCATATCTTGTTGAGTCCTTAAAAGTTTAATTAAGGATGATTTCATTGAGCGAAGCATANGGCAAAGACCTAAAGATAAGGTGAGGATTTGCGTTGCATAAGTAAGCAACCTCGAGGTCCTATGGCTTTGTTGTTTAGGTCTAAGGAAGGAAGATTGGTTTAGCTAGGAAGACAGGTTTTGCTGTTGAAGATGGTCGTGTATAAGGAAGGAAGATTGGTTTAGCTGGGGAAGACATGTTTTGCTGTTGAAGATGGCCGTGCTGCTAAGGAAGATTGGTTTAGCTGGGGAAGACAGGTTTTGCTGTTGAAGATGGCCGTGCTGCCCACAGCTAGCTCCAAGCCCCTACCGCTACGAGCTTGAGTTATCTGTTGTGTCAATCTATAATATCAAATCAGGTGGCTTTATGGTTGAAGTTCTTTAAATTTTATGAGGGCATGTTAAAGTTGATTAGAGCGACACCGGTTGGGATCCTACGGTTCCCTCGTTCTGGCATCACTATTTTCTATTGGATTCACTTAGTCCAAATGTCATCCAACTTAATAAGTTCCATAATTTCATTTAAACTATGGGAAGTCTCGTTAGCAACTGTAGGTTACCTTCTCCGAGGGATTCTCGATCATCCGATAGAGACATCTTAATTTAGTTGAAGTTGTGGTTTTATGTGATGTTTGNGAAGTAATATCCCTTAATTTGGGGGACCTTTGGTCCATGGCTTGATTTAGGTGGTTTCATGGTGTTTNAACTAAACCCAACTTAATGAGTTCTATAATTTCATTTAAACCGTGGGAGGCCTCGTTAGGAACCGTAGGGTACCTCCTCCAAGGATTTCCCGATCATCCGATAGAGACATCTTAGTTTAGTTGAAGTTGTGGTTTTGTGTGATGTTTGTGATTAAACTTTGAGTTATTTTATATTTTGAATGTTGTGACGGTGAATCTTATCTTGGTTGATTTTAGTTCTGGTTTTGGGTTATGGTTATGGTTAACATGCAAGTTTATGTTGTTTTCATACATGTAGGTAAATGCAAGCGTAAAATATGTAATGGAAAGACAAAAGAAAGACGGTACTATAAACTGTAAAAGCGTACCTGGCAAGTCTTCTCGTTCCTCACCCTGAAAATTAAAAATGCATGTGAGGGCATTTATGAAGAACAGAAAAAGTAAAGTTCTGGTGGTTTTCCTAACCCTATGTCATATTTTGGTGGGTCCTTAGAATTTTAATTAAGGATGATTTCATTAAGCAAAGAATATTAAGTTTAATAGGCTTCTTAGGTATCCAACAAGTTAGGAGGGGGAAGCAGGTTCATGCCTCCTTCTCACCAACTGGTGAAAAGCCTGGAGTNATGCAAATGACCAAAACTTGGGTTTGAGTTAGGCTAGCTATGTCAATTGGCCCAATTTATTGTTTCATTTGGTGTATATGATCATAAGTAACAACTTTGGTGAAGGATATAAGGGGTTTTGAGTCCAAATGGAGGGTCAATTTGAGAGAATTTTGAACTTTAATCAATTTGGTCATGTTGGGCTAGGCTTGGGTTTAGCTTGAGTTAGCCTTGGGATAAGTCCAAATTGATTGTTGTAAATGGTCAATAATGACCTCATGAAGAGTTTTCAACATGAATTGAATGCCAATTTGGAGGTTAAAGCAATCAATTGGGTGAAAGTTAGGGACTTAGCCAAATTGGGGCTAAATTTGGAAATTTTGGATTTAAGCCAAAATAAAATGGATTTGAGGCTTCACCAAGGCCAATTGATGGTTGATTTTGATGTATAAGAATGTTATCAAGATTTTTCAACATCAATTGAGGCCAATTGACTAGGCCATGGGTTCAATTTGGGGAGATCAAGTCATATGGTCAAAATTGGGGTTTTGACCCAAATCAAAATTGGGCTCAAATCATGGACGAGGTCATATGGTCAAAATTGGGGTTTTGACCCAAATCAAAATTGGGCTCAAATCATGGACCAGGTCATATGGTCAAAATTGGGGTTTTGACCCAAATCAAAATTGGGCTCAAATCATGGACCAATAATATGGTCAAAATTGGGGTTTTGACCCAAATCAAAATTGGGCTCAAATCATGGACCAATTTGAATTGGATTTGGTTTATTTTGGTCATATCAAAAGTTAATTTTAGTTTAGTATTGGAATTTGGGTCAATTGAGATCAAATTGGTGGACATTTGAGTTGGATTTTGGGAAATTTGGGTCTTTAAAGAGCAATTCAGGGATTTTGCTTAAAGATCGTCAAATTGGTCAAATTAGGTCATGTGGTAATTGAGATAAATGAAATTGAGAATATTTGGGATTTATTGAGATTTTCTAGGAATTTTTGGAATTTTTGGGATTTTGAGCCCAAGAGGGGCATTTTGGTAATTAGGGGGTGTTTTAGGTGTAAAAGGCCAAGATGGGTATTTTGGTAGAGTTGAGGTACCAATCATCACCAATAAGCCATGGACCAAAGGAAACCCCATTTTGGGTTCTCTACATAGTGGTCTTTAGCTAAACCATAACCTTAGGGCTAGCAGGTTTAGGGGACCATCTACATGAGTATCCTAAAAGATCAAGGGCTCTAGGCTAGAAATTTGAGTTCAGGGTTGTGAGTGATTGTGGGTACAGATAAGTGTAGTGAGTGTCTTAGCTCTAGACCAACACCCAAGGTCAACCCTAAGGTCCAGCAATCCTAAGGGTGACTCATCTTGAGTTTCCCCCACAGTGACCCCACCTACTAAGTATTTAGAGGTAGAGAGCAACATGTGGAACTCCAGGTTGAGTGGAGAAGAGGGTAGACTTTTTAATGGTGAGGTTTCCATGTCTAGTTTTCTAGGAATAGTCAACAGGAAAAGTCCTATGGCTAGACCCTAGGCTACTAAAGAGAAAAAACTAAACCTCAACCAAAAATGAGGTCGACAGCATGATAAAATCTAGTATTTCTATCACCATCAATAAACTTTGAGATATTTGCCTTCTGCTTTAGAAAAATCTCATGTTAGTTAATTTTTGTAAGAAGTCTCTCATTGGCTTGGTGCACTTCAAATTCAGTATTTAGACCCATTTGAAGTCCCTCTTCTAGTCTGTAAACTTCTTCTTGAGCAGCATCAATATTATCATTAACATTGTCAAACCTTTCCCAATTCCATCTTCTAACAGGTAAGGCCATTATCTTTTATAGTTTACACAGCCTAATCCAAGGATTGACCTCATTTTCAGAATCCCTTTTTTTTCAATTTCATGAAGAAACTCTGGATGTAAGGTCCACATATTTTGAAATCTGAAGGGAGTGCTAGCAGGTCTTACAGAGTTCTATATAGAGAAAAGAATTGGTCTATGGTCTGAACCATCCATATCAAGGTGTGTGACAATAGTATATGGAAAGGTTTGAAACCAAAGGGAATTACCAAGTAATTTGTCCAATATTTTTCACAGAGTACCCTCCTCCAAGTGAATTTAGGCCCTTGAAAGCCTAGATCAAACAGGTCAGTAGTATGGATGAAATTGTTGAACCTGGCCATTGCATAAGGCAAAGGGGAATTACCCCCTCTTTTTTCAGTGGGGGGAGTAATACAATTAAAGTCCCCACCCAATATCTAAAAGGAATTTATAGATTGTCCCAGTTGTAACAGATCTTGCCACAAAGTCTGTTGATGGCTAGCAAAACAGCTGGCATAGATAAAAGTAGCATATCCCACCTGTGCTTTAATAGAAAATTGGATATGAATAAATTGTGGGTGACCAAGTAGCATAGTGCACTAATTTCAGATCTGACAAAGAGCCAGATTTTATTATTAGAATTGGCATAGTAAGTGAATTTAGCAAACTTTTTTGTAAAATTTTGAGGATATTTTGTAACCATGGGCTCAAGTATTGCAAAGCACCAAATCTTATGAGTTCTAGTGAGATATTTCAATCTCTTTAAAGAGGAGGGGTGAGCCACTCCTCTTATATTCCAACATAAAATGTTAATCATTGAGAATAGGTCCTTCCCTTCCCCCTAGTCTTAGGATGGTGTTCCACATGGACAGTGGAAGGTCCATCCACAGGTTGTTTAACCTCTAACCTGCCTTTCTTTTTCTTATTGCTTTTTTGAACTTGCCATTCATCTGTTAACACATCTGTTAGAATATTGAGTGTTGGATCATCAATTTTTTGTGGATTAATAGCTAATAAGTTGTCATCTATGATATCATTCTCCATCAGTCTTTTTCCTGCAGAAGAATCCTTATCATTATTGTTCATCTGAACTATCACTGTAGTATTAGGCAAGATAGTCATAATGGGAGTAACATTATCATTTAAATCTGAAGTTACATCAACACCAGACCCTCTTACCCCATCCTTTCCTACTAATTGTAATTGCTTAGATGCAGTAGCCTTGTCCACTGAAGTTTTCTTTCTAGAAGCTGGATGAAGTCTGTAGCACTTTTCCAAATTGTGTCCAAACATTCTACAATGCGAACAATAAATGGGTTTTTGCTCCACCACAATCCTTTGCCAAAACCCCGCATCTTCAATGCCAATCAAAACTCTCCCAATATCAGGAAGTGTTATATCCCTTTCTACAATGAATCTAGCTCCTGCAGGCCTTACCATATTATAAGTTGGGGCATCAACTTTCAGAGGGCATCCAAGAACTCTACTGATGCTAAAGAGTACATTTTGATGGTAGTACTGTATGGGGAGATTGGGGAATTTAAACCATATAGGAACAATTGGGGGTTCCTTATTAGGATCAAACTCAAGTGTCCACTTCATCAGTTTCATATGAGCTCCATTAATAATCAAAATCTGCTTAGCAAAAACTTTTGCATAGTCTTCCTCATTGAATAATGTCATTAACAGATGTCTTCCATCTAATAAACCTAGCCTCCATGATCCATTCAAATTTAACTCATCAAAGTATTTTCTTACAATCCATCTTAGGATGTTCATATCGAAATTTTCCCATTAAATTAAATTTGATAGAAGCATTTAGTTCTTGAATTTCCTGTGTAGAAAAAATGATGGCAGGTTCCCCCTCCTTTATCCCTAAGGGATTGACATAAGGGCAAACTCCCCTGCTTGCAGCAGCATCATGTAAGTTTTGTGGAAACACTAAGTGTTCAAAGGACTTTGGAACATCAATCTCACTTCCAACTACATCAGCAAAGGTAACCTTAGTCCATTGTGCATTGGTCTCCACATCAATGGGACAAGCCATTGAAAAGGCCAAAAGAAAACCAAAGAGTAGCAAGCTGACAAAACAGCTTGAGAAAGCAATGCAAAAGAAAAAGCCAGAAAGAACCAGGGTTCCAAACCAACAAGAGAAAGGAACCCAAACAAAGGTCAAATGAAAAATAGCAAAAGGTCAAACTCAGTTCACCAAGCTATAAAAGCAATGGAACAGTAAACTGTCAACAAGTTTATCCAGCAAGCAATAGAACAGTAGCAAGAAATCAAAAAGGTGAGGCCCGGGAAATTCCTAATCAAACAGGAGCACCCAAACTTCCCACCAAACCAGAGAAACTTCTTGAAACAGGAACAAACTCATCCATCAAGCTCCACGGCTCCGCAAAGAAGAGCCATCAGTATCCAAACCCTAGCGGAGAAAATCCAGATCCTGCCACCTATATATATATATATATATATATATATATTTGTATTGTGCGAAATAGGAGCAATCTTATTATTTACCCTCTTTCAAGTGTATAAAGAATATTTACTAATTCAAAGTTTGGTCCCTAATTTTGTGGTTAGGTTAGGAGGATACCGGCTCTCACTTCAGAGCTCTCATTTCTCCCTCAACTGAGGGCTAACAATCTCGCATTAGTTTCCAATCAACTGGACCAAATTTGGGATTTTAATCTGTCACCTTAAAATCCCGAATTATGCATCCAATAAAGTATATTTTCCTTTTTTTTTGCACTCAACCCCATAGATTATATTCTCACCTATGAAATTGAATGTGACTCTCACCATATTGTAGAAATCATAGCTCTTTCGGATCATATATTTCTCAACATATTTTAACATTTCAATTGACCAGATCAAAAAGTAAATCAAGATCGGAGTTCAAATCATCACAAATTATTGGCATTTAAAATTGTATTAAACAAAATCAATTTTTCACAAAACCATATCTCAGAGTAAGAAGAAGGATAAAGAAGATTACTCAAAATTCATGAGAAGGAAACAACAAAACATGAATTTCATATATAAAAATAAATTTACAAAATAAAGAAACAAAAGACACAACTTATCTCACACTCCTTCCCAAGCAAATCCCTATAAGTTCCTTTTAAGTACTTTACCTCTTTAAAAGCACTCTCAATTTTCTCTTATAAATGTAATAAAGAAGAAGTCTCTCACTATCACTCTCCTCTTACAACCCTCAGAAGAAAATTTTGAAGTCCCTTACTCTATCTCACACCTCCACCAAAACTCTCTCTCTCTCGCCTCTCTTTTCTCTCTCACGCCTCTCTCACAACCCTGGACTCCCTCTCTTTTTAATTAGGGGCTTCCTCCTCTAAAAAAGAATTTAAAATTCCCTCCTAAATTTTCCCTAAAAGCCACACCTTTTGAATTCCAAAAGATAAGTCCATTCATTCAAGAGACATATCCCTTCATTAAAGAGCCTTCCAAAGTGTCTAGATGCATTGAATCACTCTATGGGGCGTTTGAAACACATTTTTCCTCTTTTTTTACTACTTTTGCTCCAAATGCCTAAAATTGATATACGTACAACAAAAAACATGAAAATACCCTTCTTTAAAGCGCAATATCACCAAAAATAAGTATAAAATTTATACTTAAAATAACACACTATTTTGGTGTATCAATAGGGCTAGGGTGTAGTTGGAGATTTTCATACACAATTATTATTCTTTGGTGTGTGTTGGTTGTTGTAGAATTTATGTTCTTTTTTCATACTATATTGAGTTTGTGACTTGCGCATTAGCATGCTAGGGAAGATTTTCTCTATAGAGTACTGTATCCAATAGGGATGAGCTTAATGATTTAAATTAACATTTTATTTACATTTATTGTTTAGTTCTCCTCCAATTAGATACAGCCTTCTATATGATGCATTAGATAGCCCGTGCTAACCTCTACTTTGTAGATCATTTCTTTTTTTCTTACTTTTTCCTAACTTTTAGATTCCCTTAAAAGAGTCTATACTGGAATTAAGGTAGGAGCCTAAGTCCCAAGAATCAGAGTAAGGACCATGTAGAGAGGAGCTAGAGTTGTTTGGTCATACTTCTAACTTTTATTTACATTATATATTTGTTGTATGGTTCTAAAATAAGGTATGTATATGCAGAGTCTGACCATCATTTTGCCTTTTCTTGAATATGATGTCGATTGAGTGGTAACCGACCTATGATTTATTCTTTTATATTGAGTGTGTTATTTATTACACCTTTTATGTGTTCACCCTTTATTATGTTTGTTATTTGTTTTAATACAATCAACATTAGCTTTTTAGAATAAAATCTTTTGTTATAAAATTTAATCATAAAAGATTTATCTTATAAAATTAGGATTAAAAATTTAAAATTTTAAAATCTGTATTCTTATTTACTTTTTACTTTTCTGCATGGCCTTTGAGTTAGTTTTAAAATGATTTTAAAATGCATGAATATATCCCCTTGCATATTAATTAGACTTACATGATTAGGATGTCTTAAAAAATTGTTTACATACTACATATCCCAAGAAAAGTACAATGTTTTTCAACCTGACTTGCCCAATATACATTTAATATGATTTGGTGGCAGTCTAGTATGACATAGGGTGTTGAGGCTTTCCCGGTCCATACAAAGTTATAAGCCCTTCATAAGGTGGTTTAGTTTTGTAGCTAAGTTATTTGTTCTTCCTTTTTTTTTTGTGTAGGTTTTTTGTCCATACCTTTGGCAAGTATAATCCATATTCTAACATGTTGGTATAGATAGCGTCATAAGAGCTTCAAAAAAATATTTTTCCTTTGACATTGGATTTACTGGATTGCTTCATTGTGGATTACACAGGTTGCAGACTAAGTGATCCCCCAGCTTGGTCAGGTCAATTAACTTCGTAGTTTAGTAGATTTAGGGTCCTAATAGTCTTGAAGGAGGGTCTATGAAGCCCTTATAAGGCTATCTCTACCTTTCATGGTTTTTCTCCGACCTAACTGTTGATCTATCTCTATGAGCACAGTCATTTCCCTTATCAAGTCTTTTACATGTGAGTACCATAGGACCTCTCAGCTCAATTATGAAAACCCTTTATCAGGAGTTTTCTAAGTATTTTTCATGATGTAATTGTCCACGAGGATATGTCATTTTAGGAGGTCTCTTTGAAGCCACATCAAATAAATTTGAATTTATATTCTTATTTTGTTATGAAAGTTTTTTCTATAGGGACTCCTTGTATATTTTTATAGGTTGAGTAAGCTCTGATTTACTTTAAATTGTTATTCTTTAATCTTTGTTGCAAGGATTTCTCTATATAAATATCTTCACAACTATCTTTTTTTCTCCTTAGTTTTTGTCCACCCTCACTCTTTTCTTTCTTCTTTTTTTTTCTCTAAGCTAAGATGAACTAAAAAGGGGGTTATGAATAGGGATGGATGTCGAGAAAGCAATTTTGGTGCATAAAATAGATGGGCATGAATAGTGGAATCCTATTGGTCTATACTATTAAGAAACACATTTTCTTACCTTGTCTGCAAGAATCTAGAAGATGCATATAAATTGCATGGCTTCTATCACTTCACTGTAGATTTAGGCTTACCACATTCTTGGTGTCATTCTAGTGACCCTTAAAATGAATATACCTCCCTCTAATTATCTTATTTGTTTATTAAATTGAAACATAGGCTCATATATTTGAATGAACTTAAGAGAAATTAGAAGGGTACCCTAAGATATTGGTGTAAGTCTTAACAACAACCTTGTTAAACCCTTCCTATGTAAGTAGGCATTTTTGGAAGGATCCCTTAACAATAGGCCTAATGTTTCCCACAGTCAAGTAGTTCTCCATTTTTTTACATAAAAAAATTATTCTCTTATAGAGGTGATTTTATTAATCGCATTTCCAAGGTTTGATGTCGAGCAAGCTCTCTCACCATTGGTCAATTTTTTTCTCATAGATTATTAGCACAAATACATCTAGGTCACCCTTGACAATCAAGTTACCATTATCTTCTCTCATTTGATTATGATGCTTTATCTTTTCATGAAGATTATATGCAAATAACAAATATGAACCTTTCCTTATCTCCCTTGTATAGGAGAAGTCAAATATTTTTCTTTTTCCTTTTTCTTTCTTTTGTAAGACCCTTAAATCGTGATTAAACATTCTTGGTGAGGAGCTATCCATAAGTATCAAACTTAGTATACAATTAAGCATGAGAGTTGTACCTATTTGATACAAAATTATAGAATCAAAATAACTTGTACGTGCCTTACAATAAGGGGGTCAAGGAGGGGCACAAAGGAATTTAATTTTGTCATGCCAATCTCTTTAATGTTGGCATGCTCTCTAATAATCATGAACTATATGTGTTTAGATGGATTTACTAGAGTACCATACTTTTCTATAAGTATTTTGAATGTAAAATGTTATTAAGTGATCACAATTGAGTGATGTCGCTATCATAAGATAGAATCTGGTGATTTTGGATTTTGGTATCTGAGGGTGATTGTCGGGCAAAGGTGAATATAAGTGTAAATTATCTCATAGAACTCTAAGATTTTTAAAAAATATAATGTATTCCTCATTTTAAATCCTTATTTTAAATCTGTTTTATTTTAAAATAAAATTTATTATGTTTTTTTAAGTGAAAATTTTTGTTACTCCAACCAATATTCTCAAATGCTTCTTCGAACACTTTATTTTAATTCTCTTACCATATCAAGTCATTTAAATATTTAGAAGCTTTATTGAAATTAGAATTGAGAAATTTGAGTTTGTTAAGTTTCCCTTGTTGGGATGCTCACCCTCACTATAAGCACATGAGCCAAAAACTAATTGATTACTCAGATAATCTTGTGAAGTTTTTAACATATTCAATTGCCTGTATAACAATATTTAAATTCCTATCAAGATTTTATTTATATTGCTAGATTAAAATTTTAGAATTGTGATCCAAAAAATTGACATTGAAAGTTTATGTGGTTTTCTCTTTTCATTCATTGGAACACCCTTCCATATTAGTGATGATCTTTTTAGCATATGAACATGACTTTAGGTGGAGGTTAGTGGTTCCAAATGCTTGGGTCCCCAATCTTTATTGATCATCAACACATGAACTTGCCTTCTCAAACTGTGGTTACACCTTTTTATATGGATAGGTTTAAGACTTGACCAACTGATTGACAGAGCTTATATAAATTATGACATATTTTAGCCCAACTAGGCATCCATTTATCTTCCATTTTCCACCATTTTCATAGGACCTATATGAGGCATGTAAGATAGTATTCAAGTTATGTCATTGACTCGGTTTAGGTTACATTGTGTTTTAGCACATCCCTTCCTCTCTCTAGATATAAAAGGGGTTGATGTCTAAATACCATTCATTGGTGTTATGATGTCAAGTCTTTTTTTACTTCTAGATCCAAGAGATTGCTCTATGAAGTCATATTCATGACATCATATTTTCCTCTCTATGATGGTAGAAGAAGTGATTTATGCATTCATAAGCATGAATTTCATTGCACATGTGTTTCTTTCATGTTGATCTACATTTGTATACATTCCTTTTTTATCATTTTTATGACATATGAAACTTGAGTTAGAGCTTTGGGGTTCATTCTCTTAAAGCTCTTGATTATGTATTTTGTATGTATTCTTGATTTTATCTTCGTATAAAGAGTTTTGATCTACTATAAGTGTCTTTGAGGTTTGTTCCCTAAGGCACAATCTTTTCATGATATGCTTTATGCATTTCTTATGTCTAGTACTAAACACGTTAGGTTATACTTTTCTAAGCCCCTGTTTTTATTTGCACTATGAAGATCTTGGTCCATGAGTCAATATTTCACTAACAATACTCGAACGACTCTTAATATTACTTAAAGTGATAAAAATAAAACAATCATTATTCATTTACTCATTTGGATGAGTAATATGAGTTATTCTATTATTACCAGATCTTGTAGGATCGTTGCAAGCATAAGCCGGAGCAAACAATCATCGCTTGTTTAAATGAGTGTTAATTCATTTAGATGCTTGGGATAAGGTAAGCTTTGTGATACTTTTAAGAACCTATAAGAACACCCTTTTCCCCAGCATTACACAACTGACATGTAGATGTATGTGCAAGTAACACCTTGTAGTTCTTATTTAGAAATAGGGCTAGGGCGTAATTAGAGATTTCATACACAACTATTATTCTTTGGTGTGTGTTGGTTGTTGTAGACTTTATGTGCTTTTTTGCATACTTCATTAAGTTTTTGACTTGTGTATTAGCATGCTAAGGAAGATTTTCCTTGTAGGGTACTATATTCAATAGGGATGAGCTTAATGATTTAATTTAACAATTTATTTGTAGTTATTGCGTAGCTCTCTTCCAATTAGATACAACCTTCTATAAGATGAATGAGATAGCTCATGCTAACATCTATTTTGTAGATCATGTCTCTTTTTCTTACTTTTTTCCTATGACTTTTAGATTCCCTTAAAAGAGTCTATGCTGGAAATAAGGTAAGAGCCCCAGTCCAAAAGATCGGAGTAAGGACCACGTGGAGAGGAGTTAGATTTGTTTGCTCATACCTCTATCTTTTATTTTACATTATATATTTTTTGTATGATTCTAAAATCAGGTATGTATATGTACAGCCTGACCATCATTTTATTTTTTTTGGAATATGATGTCTATTGAGTGGTAACCGGCCTATGATTTATTTTTTTTTTATTGAGTGTGTTCATTATTGCACCTTGTATGTGTTCACTCTTTATTATGTTTATTATTTGTCTTGATACAATCAACATTAGGATCTTTAGAAAAAAAGCTTTTGTCATAAAATTTAATCTTAAAAGATTTATCTTAATAAAATTTAGGATTAAAAATTTAATAATTTATTATTTGTATTCTTATTTCCTTTCTTTTCTTTTCTACATGGCCTTTGGGCTAGTTTTAAAATGATTTGAAAATGCATGGATATATCCCCTTGCATATTAATTAGGCCTACATGATTAAGATGTCTTAGACAATTGTTTACATACTACATATCCCAAAAAAAGTCCTATACTTTTCAACTTGACTAGCTCAACATACATTTTATATGATTAGGTGGTAGTTTAGTACGACATAGGGTGTTGAGGCTTTCTCGATCCATACGACATTATAAGCCCTTCATAAGGTGGTTTAGCTTTGTAGCTAAGTTATTTGTTCTTTCTTCTTTCTTGTGTAGGTTTTTTTTCCATACCTTTGGCAAGTATAATCCATATTCTACCACTTTGGTATAGATAGAGTTATAAGAGCTTCAAAATTTATTTTTTCCTTTGACATTAGATTTATTGGATTGCTTCGATGTGTATTACACAGGTTGCAGACTAATTGATCCCTAGTTGGGTTAGCTCGACGAACTTCATAGTTTAGTAGATTTAGGGTCCCAATAGTCTTGGAGGAGGGTCTATGAAGCCCCTACAAGGCTATCTCTACCTTTCAAGATTTTTCTCTGACCTACCTATTGATCTACCTCTATGAGCACAGTCATTTCCCTTATCAAGTCTTTTATAGGTGAGTACCATAAGCCCTCTCAACTCAATTATGAAAACCCACCAGGATACAATGATTCACACTTTGTTTGGTGGCCTAGTTTTGATTTGATAGTTAGATGAATTTCTCTATTGGGACCGCCAAAAATCTCCTTTGTTACCTATCTTTCAGGACTTATGCTAACATAACTCCCTTTATCATGAGTTTTTCTAAGTATTTTTCATGATGTAATTGACCACGAGGATATGTCATTCTAGGAGGTCTCTTTGAACACAGATAAAAAAAAATATGAGTTTGTATTCTAGCTTGTTATGAAAGTCTTTACTATAGGGACTCCTTATAAATTTTTATAAGTTGAGTAAGCTCTGATTTACTTTGAAGTGCTATCGTTTAATTTTTGTTGCAAGGATTTCTCTATACAAATATCTTCACAGCTATTTTTTTTCTTCTTAATTTTTTTCCACCTTCACTCTTTTCTTTCTTCCTTTTTTTCTCTAAGCTAAGATGAACTAGAAAGGGGGGTATGAAAAGGCATGGATGTCGAGAAAGCCATTTCAGTGAAAACAAAAATGGGAATGAACGGTGGAATCCTATTGGTCTATATCATCAAGAAACACATTTTCTTACCTTGTCGGCAATAATCTAGAAGATGCATATTTATTGCATGGCTTCTAACACTTCAAAATGTAGATCTAGGCTTACAACATTCTTGGTGCATTCCTCAAAATGAATATACCTCCTTCTAGTCATCTTATTTGTTCATTAAATTGAATCATAGGCTCATAGATTTTAATGAATTTAAGAGAAATTAGAAGGGCACCCTAAGCTAATGGTGTAAGTCTTAACAACAACCTTGTTAAACCCTTCCTATGCAAGTTGGCATTTTAGGAAGGATCCCTTAACAATAGGCCGAATTTTGCCCACAGTTCAAGTAGTTCTCCATAATTTACATAAAAAAATTAGTCTCTTATGGAGGTGATTTTATTAATCGCAATTCCAGGGTTTGATGCCGAGCAAGCTCTTTCACCATTGGTCTATTTTTTTCTCATAGACTATTAGCACAAATACATCTAGTTCAACCTTGACAATCAAGTTACCATTATCTCCTCTCATTTGATTATGAAGCTTTACCTTTTCATGAAGATTATATGCAAATAACAAATACGAACCTTTCCTTATCTCCCTTGTATAGAAGAAGTCCTTAAATATTTTTCTTTTTTCTATTTTCTTTCTATTGTGAAACCCTTAAATCGTGATTAAACATTCTTGGTGAGGAGTTATCCATAAGTATCTAACTAACTTGGGATACAATTAATCATGAGATCTGTGCCTATTTGATACAAAATTATAGAATCAAAATAACTTATACCTCGTGCCTTACAATAGGGGGGTCAAGGAGGGGCACAAAGGAATTTAGTTTTGTCATGCCTACCTCTTTAATGTTGGCATGCTCTCTAATAATCATGAACTATATGTGTATAGATAGATTTCCTAGAGTAACATACTTGTCTCTAAGTATTTTGAATGTAAAATGTTATTCAGCGATCACAATCGAGTGATGTCGCTATCATAATATAGAATCAAATGATTTTGGGAGTTGGTATATGAGGGTGATGGTCGGACAACCGTGAATGTTGGTGTCAATTATCTCATAGAACTGAAATTTTTCTAAATATATAATGTATTCCTCATTTTAAATCCCTTTTATTTTAAAATAAAATTTATTATACTTTTTTTAGTGAAATTTTTGTTACTCCAACCAACATTCTTAAATGCTTCTTCGAACACTTTATTTTAATTCTCTTGCCATATAAGGTCATTTAAATATTTTAAAAGCTTTATTGAAATTAGGATTGAGAAATTTGAGTTTGTTAGGTTTCCGTGGTTGGGATGCTCATCCTCACTATAAGCACACGAACCAAAAACTAATTGATTACTCAGATAATCTTTTGAAATTTTTAACATACTAAATTGCCTAGATAACAATATTTAAACTCCCATCAAGATTTTATTTATATCGCTGGATTAAAATTTTAGAATTGTGATCCAAAAAATTGACATTGAAAGTTTTTGACTATTGTACTTGCCTTAAAAATCTATTGAATAAATTATGCTTTAGTTATGCATTAATTCTATATTATGAGCAATACATATCTTAGTCTCATCTTAGATCAGTTGGTCGGACCGAGTGTAGGGTGTGGTACTCGAATTCTTAGGCGCATGAGAGATAGTTGGGGCTCGTAGTATAATAGTGTCTAGTTATTCTTTTAATAATATATATATATATATATATAGTAAAAGCTTATTTTAAATTAGACTTTAGATAATCCGGCAGGACTGTTTTANCCAATTTGGTGAGATTAAGTCATATGGTCAAAATTGGGGTTTTGACCAAATCAAAATTGGTCTCAAATCATGGACCAATTGAGCTTGGATTTGGTTTAGTTTGGTCATATCAAAAGTTAATTTGAGTTTAGTATTGGAATTGGGGTCAATTGAGATCAAATTGGTGGACATTTGAGTTGGATTTGGGGAAATTTGGGTCTTTAAAGGGCAATTTGGGGGTTTTGGTTAAGGATGGTCAAATTGGCCAAATTGGGTCATGTGATAGTTGAGAGAAATTGGGAATATTTAGGATTTACTGGGATTTTCTAGGAATTTTTTGAATTTTGGGTCAAAGAGGGGTATTTTGGTAATTAGGGGGTGTTTTAGGGGTAATAGGCCAAGATGGGTATTTTGGTAGAGTTGAGGTACCAATCACACCAATAAGCCATGGACCATTGGAAACCCTATTTTGGATCCTCTATGTAGTGGTTCTAGCTAGACCATAGCCCTAGGGCTAGTAGGTTTAGGGGATCATCTACATGAGTATCCCAAAAGATCAAGGGATCTAGNCACAATTATTATTTATAAGTTCTTTAAATAATATTATTAAAAATGATTTATTATTTAAATATTAAATAATTTTAAACCATAACCCTAGGGCTAGTAGATTTATGGGACCATTCTACAGAGTATCCAAAAGACCAAGGGATCTAGGCTAGAAATTTGAGTTCAGGGTTGTGAGTGATTGTGGGTGCAGAGAATGCCTTAGCTCCAGACTAACACCCAGGGTTAACTTTAAGGTCCAACAATCCTAAGGGTGACTCAACTTGAGTGTCCCTCATAGTGACCCACCTACTAAGTACTTAGAGGTTAGGACCAATATGTGGAACTTCAAGTTGAGAAGAGAAGGGTAGAATTTCTAATGGTTAGGGTTCCATTACTAGTTTTCTAGGAATAGTCAACAGGAAAAGTCCTATGGCTAGACCCTAGGCTACTAAAGAGGAAGAACTAAACCTCAACCAAAAATGAGGTCAACAGGGAATTATTGGTAAATAAAACGGTTTCGTAGAACAAACGGACGTCATACATTTTTTAGTTTATTTGATCGAGTCTCATCCTCAAGTCTTGTGTTTATCCTTTGGGATAGATATAGGTTTTGAGTTATTATGCTCTTTCATTTAAACTATGAAAAATATGGGGTTAGTTTGATTTCATATTTTTCTAAACATTAAAATGTCCTTCCAAAGTGGGCAACGGGATTTTGATTCCGGTGATCGGCAGCTTCTTACGGGCAACTTCTCAACCAAAATAGTGCTGATGAATTCAAATCATCAAATCATTTTTTCTAAGCTTCTCTGACCACAGGAAACCTACTAAAATTATCCTCATAATTTTCAAATGATATTTTAACTTATGTAATTAAAATAAGCCAAAATAGCCATCCTAGCTTGAAAATTAAGGTTATAAGCACACAGATGCCCTCTGACTTTGGAAAAATCAGAGCACATCCCCTATGTCATAAGTAATAAGCCCTAAAAATTTCAAGCCTTCGTGAGCAATTCTTAGCCATGAAGAATTGAAATACTACAGAGAGTATTTAATAATTAAAAATCAAAGAGTCAAAAAATAATTTTTATTTTTCATCCACATTTTTATCCTCTATTCACCGAGCAAGTGGGTATTTTAATTTATTTTTATGATTTTTCGACGGAATGTTATGGATTTTTGAAGTTCAGGCATTTAATTTAATTCAAATAATCTAGATTTTTCTACTTAAACTAGTAAGCGCCAACTCATCCTCGTCCCCTCCAAACTTTACACGCGACACTCCACGGTCAGACACTGCCAACCACGTAGCCCCCTCGTCAGTCCGCTATTAATGTACCAAGAGTCCGTTTGGCTTGATCTCCTCCTTCCATCCAATACACGTGCGATCGGAAGACATCTGTTCATCGTCCCCAAAGGACCTAACCCGAGAATTATCCACACTAAAAATTTAAGATCTCGAGCTAAACTCAACCAAATCACTTTGATTTTGTTCCTAAACCTTCATCCACTCAAGACAAGTCTATTCAAAAGGTTAATAAAGCATGAAATCAAGCCATTACACATGAACAATCAAAATAAGCTTGGTTTAGGGTTGAGGCTCAATACCTTTGTTTGAGAGGGGAGGCCTCAATCAGATGGTCATAGTAGCTTTGAATGGACCCAACAGACCTCCAGATGAGTTCTCAGGTAGTGGTGAATTGTCTAGCTTTTCTTTTGATTAAGGTCATTTTCAGGTGTTGGTCTAAAGCTAGGTTGGAGGCTGTTTAGGATGAGGCTTTTGTGGGGAATCAACTCCTTTCACTCTAGTGATGGTGTGGGCACAGTTAATTGGACTTTGATGGACTTTGGAGGTGTGGGGAAATCTGCCCTGGTTCTAAGGCAAATTTTAATGAAGAAATTGGCTTTGTGGAGTGGCTGAAAATAATGGTATTGATCTTAGGAAGGCTGAAGATGCTCTGGTGAGATTTTGACAAAGTTTCCCCAAGGATTCAAGCTCTCTCTCTCTTGGCCATGGAGTGGTCAATTTATAGCCATGGTTGCCTAGTGGAGCTCAGGGCTTGGCAGTGGGTGCTAAGGCTTACTGAGCTATAGAGAGGAAACACTCTAATGGCCAATGATACTTAACCAACTCATGGAGGTTCAATTTTAGGCTTTGGCCACTTGACACTCCCTTGGGCTGGCTGTTTCTGGTGGCTGAGGTGGTGGCTGGCCAAGGTCTGGTCACCACATGGCTGAAGGAGGTTAGGGGTGGCTAATTATGATTAACCCTCAAGGAAAAGCAATGATGGCAAAGATATTTCAAGTTTAGGCCAAATATGGTTGAAATCCCTTAAATTAAGGGACCATTGGTCCATGGCTCACATAGGGTGGGCTAGATGAGTCTAGCCTGATCACTAGGGTGTACTTGGTTATTATAAAAGCTTTAGTTTAATTAATTTGGCATGGCTAAGTCAATTTTGGTGCATGGGTTCAATTGGGTCAAATTGTCTTGAAGTTGGGTTTGGGTTACACTAGCCTTGACATTAAGTCCAATTGAATGAAAAATTTGGTTTGGATGATTGTTAAAAAGAGCTTAGAAAAGATTCAGGATAACTTTATATTGATTTGGAGGTTCAATTTGATGGATTTTGGGCACTTGGTCAATTTTGGGGGTGTTGGTTTAGACTTGGGTTTATGATAGGCTAAAGTTGGGCTAAATCCAAATTGATAGTTCAGTTTTATGTGGGTGATTGTCATGAAGTGTTTTAGATAGAAAATAGGTGGAAATTTTGGGGTTAGGGAGTTCATATTGGTTGAATTTGCAGACAACCAATTTGGGGCAAAATTGGGGATTTTGGTCCATGTTGGTTTTGGGTGGAATTGAGGCTTGACCAAGGCCAATTGAGGATTCAATCTGATGTGTGGAAATATTTGAAAGAGTTTATGATGCACAATTGGTGTAATTGGATAGATTTGGGGGTTCAATTGAGTGGGATTTTGATTTTGAGTTAAATTGCGGCTTTTTGATTTGGGTTGAAATTAGACTCAAATGTGGATCAAGTGGGCTTGAATTTGGTATAAATCAAGCTTGGACATGATGAATTTGAGTTTAGATATGAAATTGGGGAATATTGGGATCAAATTGATGAACATTTGGGGTGAATTGGGGTAATTGGGCCTTTAAGGGCAATTTGGGGCTTTTGGTCAAAATAGGTCAAATTGGCCAAATTGGGTTCAGTTGAAGAGTCAAAATTAGTTTCGGGGACATTCAAAATAATTTTGGAGGTTTTGGGAAAGTTTGGGCCACCAAGGGCATTTTTGTAATTTTGGTAAATTTGAGGGTAATTTGGTAATTTTGGCAATTTTGGGAAGTTTTGGGCAATTTGGGTGATTTAAAATGGTTTGAAGTTATTTTTGAACAAATTTGGGTTTTTTGGGAGAAATTGGGAATTTTGGTCAAATCTGGGATTTGGGGGTGTTTTGGTAATATGGGCAAATTTGGGCGGCAAAAGGCTAAGTTGGGTATTTTGGTGAAATTAAGGTGCCAACCACCCTATTTGAGCTATAGACCAATGAAATCTCCATTTTCTAGTCTTATTTAAACCCTAGCCTAGGGCTAGTGAGTCTAGGGGACCATTTACATGAGTCTCCCAAAAGATCAAAGGATCAAAGTCAACAAGTTTTGGGTTTAGGATTGTGAGTGGTGTGTAATGTGCAAGTGAGTGACAGTGGGTGCACTTGCTCAAGACCAAGGCCCAGACTCAACATTAATGTCAGGCAATCCTATGGGGAATCTCCTTGAGCTCGCCTATATTGGCCCCACCTACTAGGTGCTAGAGGTTAGGACCAATATGTGGAACTTTAACTTGAGCAAAGAAGAGCTTTGAGTTTCTAATGGTGAAGGCTCCTTTTCTAGTCCTCTTGGAATAGTCAACAGGGAAGTCCTATGGCTAGACCCTAGGCTACTAAAAAGGGAAAACTAGACCTCAACCAAAAGTGAGGTCAACACCACCTTAAATGGAGTACGGCATCCTATTCTCATATTTCTCTGCATTTTGCAGGTTCTATAATCTTTTGCATGGATTGAATCTCAGCAAGATTCTCATCTCTACTTTTAGGGTAGGCATTTGATGCCTTACTCCCATCTCTGCATTTGGGGTAGGCCTTTGACGAACTATTCCCATCTTTGCATTCGGGATAGACCTTTGACGTCGTATTCCAATCTTTGCTTTCGGAGTAGGCCTTTCGACTCCCTATTCCTATCTTTGCATTCGGGATAGGCCTTTAACGCCCTATTCCCATCTCTACATTTGGGGTAGGCCATTGACGCATATTCCCATCTTTGCATTCGGGGTAGGCCCTTGACACTCTATTCCCTTTTTTTTTCATTCGAGATAAGCCCTTGACGCTCTATTCCCATCTTTGCATTTGGGGTAGGACTTTGTCGGCATATTCTCATCTTCGTATTCGGGATAGGCCCTTGAAGCCCTATTCTCATCTTTGCATTCGGGGTAGGCCTTTGATACCCTATCCCCTTCTTTCCATTTGGGATAGGCCTTTTGAAGCCCTATTCCCATTTTTTGCATTCGAGATAGGCCTTTGAGGCCCTATACCCATCTTTTGCATTTGGGATAAGCCTTTGATGCCCTATTCTCATATTTACATTCACGGTATGCCTCTGCACCCTATTCTCATCTTTGCATTCAGGATAGGCCTCTGACGCTCTATTCTCATCTTTACATTTGGGATAAGCCTTTGACGCTCTATTCCCATCTTTGCATTCGAAATAGGCTTTTGAAGACCTATTCCCTTCTCTGTGCTTGTGTTTTCCACTCAATCCGGTTTCTTTGTGCATAATTTCATCTCCTTAAAATTTTAAATTGAAATTCAAACTAAATTTTTGAGATATTCAATTTAAATCAAATCTTCGATGGGACTATCGATTTGTCAGACGATTGTCCTCGAAATCTCCTTTCTTTTCCCCAGTAAGAGTCTCTGTTACTCCCCAGTGGAAACCCTCTACTCCTTCCTATTATATTGTGAGTATGCTCTCAGATAATCGTGTTGGTTTTGTTGATCCTTTCGGTCAACGGCAATATGTGTGGTGTGTTTTTCTGGCACACCACACCTATTGGGGGTCCCTTTATTGACCTCACTTTTGGTTGAGGTCTAGTTTTTTTCCTCCTTAGTAGTCTATGGTCTAACCATAGGACTTTCTTGTTGACTATTCTTAGAGAACTAGAAAAATAACCCTCACCATTAGAGATTTTAAACTCATCTTTGCTCAACTTGAAGTTCCACATACTGGCCATAACCCCTAGCACTTAGTAGGTGGGGCCACTATAGGGGAGCTCAAGGGGAGTCCCTATAGGATTGCTTAGCCTTAAGATTGACTCTGGGTGTTGGTCTTAAGATAATGCAGACACCTTCACACACTTACACTCACTCACAACCCTAAACCCAAACTTGCTTGACTTTGGTCCCTTGATCTTATGGGAGACTCATGGAGATGGTCCGCTAGACCTACTAGCCCTAGGCTATGGTTTAGATAAGACCAGTACATAGCGGAGCCAAATGGAGATTCCATTCGTCCATTGTTCAAATAGGGTGGTTGGCACCTCAATTACACCAAAATACCTAACTTATCCTTTTGCCCCCGAAATCCACCCAATCTACTAAAACACCCCCGACCTCTAAGCCCTAAATTTAACCAAAATTCCGAATTTAGCCAAAATACCCAAATTTGTTCAAAAATCATCTCCAACCATTTGAAACCACCCAAATTGCCTAAAAACTCTCAAAATTGCCAAAATTACCAAAATACCCCCAAATTTGCCAAAATTACAAAATTACCCTTGGTGATCCAAACTTTCCCAGAATCTTCAAAATCATTTAAATTGTCCCTAACACTAATTTGAACTTGTCAATTGAACCAAATTTGTCCAATTTGACCCATTTTGACCAATAGGCCCCAATTACCTCTCAAATGTCCATCAATTTGATCCTAATTTCTCACAATTTCAATTCTAAACTCAAATTCATTAATACAAAACTCAATTTAGACCAAATCTTAACCCAATTGACCCATACTTTGAGCCCAATTTCAACCTAAATCTAAAGCCCCCAATTTTACCCCAATTTAGCCATGTCTCCAAATGTCACCAAATTGAATACCCAAATCCCAAAATTTACAACCAATTAATTTTGAGAACTCTTCATAACATCCCCCTAGACCATTTTGAACCCTTAATTTAGACATAGTTCAACTCTAGCTTAACCTAAACACGAGTCTAACCCAACATCCCCAAATTGATCAAATGCCTAAATTCCTTCAAATTGAACCTCCAAATCAATTCAAAATCACTTCAAATATTTTCTAAACACTTTATGGATTAATTAATTGAGTCCAACATCATGAATAGCCCAACCCAAACCCAACTTCAAGCCAATTTGACCCAAATTGAACCCATGCACCAAAATTTATTTAGTCATGCCAATTTGATCAAACCAAAGCTTATACAACCACCAAGTACACCCTAGTAAACAGACTACATTTACCTAGCCCACCTTAGATGAGTTATGGACCAATGGTACCTTGATTTAAGGGATTTCATCATTTTTGTGCCTAAACCAAGATATCATGCCATCATACCAAACCATTAGTGGTTAATCATGATTAACCATCCTAGCAGCTCCAATTGGTCTTTGGCATTCTTCTACCCTCCACCTAAGCACTATTTTACACCCATCAATTGCCTCATGCAGCCACCCATTCACCCTCTATTTAAACCACCTCCTTAATGGACAAAGTATGAGCTAGCCAATTTCCTTGGGGAAACTCTGTCTAATTGCTTCCAGAGACTCTTCAATAACTCCTTAGCTCAATCCCACCATTTTCCCCCTCTGGTTCCCAATGTGAGAGCTAAATTTTGAGTTCAAAATTTCAGTCCAAACCAAGACATATTTCCCCACACCTCCATAGTCCACTCAAGTTCCATTAATTGTGCCCACACCATCACCTGAGTGAGAGGATTAGATTCCTCTTAAAAGCCCCATCCTAAATAGCCTCTAACTTAGCTCTAGACCAACACCTGAAAATGGCCTTGATCAAAATCATACTTAGACTATTCACTAGGTCATAAGAGTTCATCTGGAGATTCGTTGGACTCAATCAAAGCTGCTACAACCATTTGATTGAGGCCTCCTCTCTCGGGCAAAGGTATAAAGCTCTAACCTTAATCCTAGCATATTTTGATTCTCAATACGTATTTGTTGTATTTCATACTATATAAGCCATATGAATATCTTTGTTTTGAATAGATGAAGGTTTAGGAACAAACCTCATGTGATTTGGTTGAGACTAGACTGAGATCTTAAGGTTTTAGTGTGGACGACTTTTGGGTTAGGTCATTTGGGGATGATGAATAGATGTCGTGACTGCGCGTTTAGTCAATGGACGGTCGTGATGGAGTTTGATGAGCGGATGGAACAAAAAGGCGAGCTGACAAGGTGGCTACGTGGCTGGCGACGTCAAATAGTGGAGCGTCGCGTGGAGACTGCGGAGCAGACAAGGATGAGCTAGCGCCGCATGTTTAAGTAGAAAAATATGGAATTTTTGAATTTATTTAAATGCCTGAACTTCAAAAATCCATATCTTTTCATAGAAGAATCTAAAGAAATTAAAAATATCCTATTGCTCAGTGAATAGAGAAAAATAATGTGGATGAAAAATAAAAATTAATTGCTTACTCTTTGATTTTTTATTAATTAAATACTCTATGTGGTATTTCAACTCATTATGACTGAGAATTGCTCACCATAGCTTGAAATTTTGAGGGCTTGTTGCTCATGACAAAGGCCATGTTCTCTGATTTTTCCAAGGTAATAGGACATCTTTGTGCTTCTAGCCCTAATTTTCAAGCTAAGATGACTATTTTGGTTTAAATTAATTATATAAATTGAAATATCACTTGGAAAATTATGGGATAAATTTTACTAGCTTTCATTTTGTCAGAAAAACTTGGGAAAAATATTATGATGGTTTGAATAATTTTGTACATTTTTGTATTTGAGTAAGTTTGTATGTTTTGTATTAATTTATGTAAATTAAATATTAATAAAAAATCAACAAAATTAATTCTACATTGTGCATAAACATCATATTAACCCACTGTAAAAATTTAAAAATTATTTGATTAAGTTTAAGCACTAAAGTTGATTTTCTAAGAAACATCATATTTTTGTACAAAAATATTTATAATAAATTAAATACACTTAGAAAAATTATGCAAATTGATTTTTTTAGTTTTTTGTGATCAGAAGCACTTAGGAAAAATAAGTTATTTTTGATAAAATACTTGATTTTTGGCCTACGTTTTGACTTAAGAATAATTAAAAAGTTAAAAATTCCAAAATCACAAAAATATTTCAAAATGTTCCTAATGGTTTCTTGATCACTTGGGACTCATTAAAATATTTTTCCCAATTTTTCTAAGTTAAAAAAAAATTCTGAAGGCTAACTGCGCAACACACTTGTTGAGATCCTTTGTTGGCATCAATTTTTTATTTCGCGAGTGTTTAGGGTGTCCATCTGCATGACTCAAGGTAGTCTACTGCCCTTTCGTAAGATCAAGTACTTCAGACACCAACCTAGGATCTTTGAGTGTGTGTCGAGGGATACGTATCCAGGGTCATTTTGTTAGGCTTTGGTTTTCTCTTAGGTAAAAGCTAGTTAACATTTTGCTCGTAGGAATACATCGATTGGATTGATGAATATTAGTCGTCACATTGCCCGAGAAACTGGCTCAATTTTGTCGGTCCACCAGCGAGCTTGTTTAGATAACCCCAAATGACAAAATAGACCACGAGAGTACGTTCAGAACGTTGATTTCACCTAAGAACAACATCCACTTCACTACAGCTTCACAAGAAGGTTGAAAATGCACAAATTATCATTTTAGCCCATCGTAAACAAAAATGGTCCGAACGAACCTGAATGACAAGAGGGACTGCACGACTATGTCCAGAACATCAATTTCACCTAGGGGGACATTCACTTTAGACAAGGCCATGTCAGGAAAATAAATATGTGAATGATAACTAAATTATTATTATTATTATTATTATTATTATTATTATTATTATTATTATTATTATTATTATTACTATTATTATTATTATTATTATTATTATTATTATTATTATTATTATTATTATTATTATTATTATATAATATAATATAATATTAAAAAATAACAAATCCAATCTACTTATCATGATCTCACGTCCTCCTTTCCCATATGCTATATGTTGCCCATCCCTCACTCCTCAAGCTGCACACCCTCCTCCATCTCACAAAACCTCCATGAGCTCCCTTGCCTACTCTACTGAAATCTTGCTCTCCAATCTCCCTCCTCTCTGAAAATGCCAACGCCACCGACCATCCTCTAGCTGCCGGCCGAACCCACCAGTGCAACCTTCTTCTTCTCCAACATTTTTTTTCTTTCTTATGCTTATATGGACACTGAGCATACCCCACACACTAGACCAAATTTTTGGCGTACTCGCCAGCCACTGGAGCTCCCATCCTCACAAAGATCTTTAGCCACTGAGCTTCCAGCCGCTGGTCGAGGCGCCACTTATTGCATCTCATTCTCCTTGGTTAGCTGAGCTTCTCCCTTTCACTAGCCAGACTCTCTGGACCTCATCCTTACTGGATTTTTGCCTCGTCGGTGTCATGTTTATGCCAGAAGAAATTAGTGAGAATAACATCAGAGTTTGGGCTCTCGTATGTGTTTCCTTCGCTCCCATTGTGCACTGCCGGGAGCTAGCCTTCATCTCGTCATTCCATGTTTCTAGAAATCAAAAAATTTGCCAGAGTGATCCACTGTCAATGGGTGGTGAAGGTATGCTATTTTTGGAGGCGTGCATGTCTTTCACCTTGTGGGAAAAGCCTCTATCGACACTTCTTCCTTTTGGTATCTTTGTGGGTTCCCCTTCTTTGCCATCATCGAGCAACCTTTCTCGCTATGGTATAGGTGTTAGTATAATTGTCATACGTTATGATGTTTATTTTCTATACTTTGCATACCTCATTGGCTGTCACTCTTTCTTTTCCTGTGTTTCATTATGAGATATGCTAGAAAGTGTGTCTCGTTGGCTCACATTAGCTCCCTTCTCATTTTTTGAGAGGTACATGTCCCGTGGTCAAATTAGTGAGGGAGCGAGCTTAGAGCAAGAAAAGCGATCATGTCTACAACCTTTACGGTGGTCAGATTTCTCTGAAACTCCTAGTCAACCTTATGGTTAATGATGTCTAGGCATGTGGGATAGATCTCCCACACAGGTTGTGTACACTTGTGTGAGCTAGCGCGACGATATGCCTATGTGATTGATCATTAATTTCTTATAAGGATTCGTAGTTTATGAATCCCATGCGCGACCACTCCTATTCAAAGTTGAGTGATCCTCCATTTTGTGAGCCTTAGGCCTTTATGCTGAAGGGTTGGAATCCCAATTTTCTACTGCTTTGGCGATCTTAATCTTCCATGGAAGGATTAGTTAAATATAATCTTAGAGGATGGGAAAAGCTTTGTAGCTAGTCCATCTTATAAAATTTTGGGCATTCCTAGAGCAGAAAAAGCTTTGTAGCTAGTCTGCCCTACGAACGATGAAGAGTTTCCCTTATGATAAATCGGAGGGGGAAACCATCTACATTGCTATGCCAAAGCTGGAGGTAGTTATGTCGAGAATCCAAGAGTGTCAAATTTTGGTTTCCCATGTGAGGTTGTTTGTACGAGCATGGTTGGTTGTTTATATATTTTCTTGCTTTGGATTGTATTGCATTTTGCATGGAGCATACGGGCACTTCACTTTTCTTCAACCGGCCTAGTGAGCATCAAACTTCACTCCAACTGGCTGCCTCGGCCGAGTGAGCATCTCACTTTGCTCCAACTGGCCGCCCCATCCAAGCGGCCTACTCACTTTGGTTCGACTGGCTACCTCAAACCGGTCAACCTTGTAATTTTGTTTGACAGGCCACCATGGACCAATCGACTGGTCACATGCACCACTGCACATTGTGTGTGTGCATATGCATGTTCACCTACCTATATTGCATATCTCTAGGTCATTGTTGCCTCAACACACCTTTTTGGGCTACTATCGTCAAGGCATGCCCATCCCCTTTAGTCATTTCTGCCTTGATGCACATTCCTCGGGTCGCTACTACCACGACACACCCATCCCTCTTAGTCACTGCCACCTCAGCACACCTTCCTCAGACCACTGCCATCATGGCACACCCATGGCTTCTGGTCACTGCCACCTTGACACACCTTCCTCGGGCTGCTAATGTCATGTCACAACCATCCCTTTAGGTTAGTGTCGCCTTGGCACACTACATCGGGCTGCTGCTGCCACGGTATGCCCATCTCTTTTGGTCACTGCTACCTCGGAAAACCTTCAGTTCACTGCCGCCATGGCATACCCATCCCTTTTGGTCGCTACTGCCACAACACACCTTCTTCTGGCTACTGTCCCCAAGTTAAGCCCACCCATTTTGGTCGCTACCGCCTCGACACACCTTCTTTTGACCACTGCCTCCAAGGTAACCCCACCCCTTTTGGTAACTTCCTCCTTGACACACCTTCTTTGGGTCATTGATGCCACGACACACCCATCCTTTTTGTTCACTGCTTCACGATACACCTAACTTTTTGGGTCACTCTCTTCATGACACACCTATTTGCTCGAGCCACTGCCTCCATGACATGCTCACCCTTTGCGTCTCTGCCTTTAGGACACACCCATTTGTTTGGGCTACTGCCTCCATGGCACACCCACCCTTTAGGTCGCCACCTCTATGGTGCACCCAATTTTTTTGAGTCACTGTCTTCATGACACACTCGTCACTTCTGTCAATTCATAGTTTGTACTTGCATGTGCATGTTTGCATGGGTAGTGAGCTAAGTTCATTGGGATACTTACCCCGTGCACTTTAGCACTAAGTTAGGACACATTTTATTAGATGGTGTGCTATGCTAGGATTTAGGCTGCTAGGGATTCTTTTTGATACCTCGTTAATGTTCTTTGTTGGATTGGTTACCCTAGGCAAGCACCTTTCTTTTACATTGTTCTTGTTGTGTGACTGCATGCTTCATATGTATGGTAGTGTGTTAGGGTGTTTTTTTGCAGGGAGTCATGCCTCTATGTGCACACATAGGTACCTCTATGAGGGAAGCAAGTAATGATTCCAAACCATTTTCTTGCAAGAGCTATTTAGCTCCACCACTTATAAGGCATGGCTCATTATACATCATATTCATGCGGGCTTTCCCACTAACTTTTATTTTCTTGCATAACTGAGTCTTTTCCTTTCATACATACTTTTTAAAGTATAGGAGAGACTTGTAGCAGAAATAAGTACAGGCACGGGGACTGAGGCATTTGGCACAGTAATCACATGGAGGGGACCAAAAGCAGAAGCTCATGCCCCATATTTTAATTTTACATTTTTACATTGATGTATAAAATTAGGAATGGGCTTGTATATGTGGATTTAGGTCAACTTTTTGTTGTAGGAGATAGGATATTGGCCTAGCAACCCTATCCTTTTTTATTATTTTGATGTGGCTTATCTTTTTGTCATATTGCATGATTGTATGTTGCATAATTTCAACATTTTTTTTGTTTGTCTTTGACGCATGATGCCATATAGGCTCATTAGGACTTAAATTCCTAATTTCTCTACATATAAATCCTAAATAAAATATTCTAAATATTAAAATTTAGGATTAAAATATTTAAGACTTTAGAAAATTGATCTTTTATTTTATACAAATACTAATAGGACCTCCACAATACTTAAGGACCGTTCTAGATAACTGCATTCATATTTGCATGTCCTAAGAAGGAGTCCCCATGCTTCTCCAATTTTACTGACCCAACATAACTTCTTATAGGTGGTTCCCTAGTGAACCTTGGGTTTTAGAAGGCTCCCTAACCCAGACGGGTATAAGTCCTTTTTTTGTAGCGTTTCTAGCTTTGTAGTTGAACCTCCTCTTCTCTTGTTTCTTGAGGTTTCCTTACCACTTTGGCAGATATAAGTACCATCTCTTGGAGTTCCAGCTTTAAGTCATAGGATAGAGTTTTGTTCCTTTGATCTTAAAGCTACTAAGATCCCTCATAGATAGCGCAATTCACGGATTGCTGAAAAGGGATCTCAAGACGTGTTGGGTAGACTACCTTCATGAATGGGTAAACTTAGGATCTTACTAGCTGTGGATGATGGGTCTGTGGTACCCCGCTCTAATTACCTCTAAATTTTAATAATACTCTACCTTCCTGTTGTCAAGCATTTTTGAGCCCTATCACTAATTGAATTCATTGATATCATTTTGGCGGCCTGATGCCGATGGGATGCCACCCGTTCGCGATATGACCATGTGTCCTCTGACCTTAAGGCCCAGGCGTATTTTCATGTGTTGAAATATCCCCATCAAGATGATTTATGTTAGTTTGTGGGCTTTGTATGCCAATGAATGTGAGAGATTCACTTTCTACCCAATGGCTTGGCATGAGCTTTGAAGCATCAGGACTTTTCTCACATGAATTAACATTCCTTTAAGTACCTATTGACCCAATTAATGATGGTATAAGCGAAACTCCTTTTATTGAGAGTGTTCTTGGGTACCCCTAAAGATGTAATTAACCAAGTAGGACACGTCCTATTAGGAGTGCTCTTGACCCCATAATAGGCACCTACACCTGACTCTCTAGTTTTGGGTAGTTTATGTAGGCGCTCTTTTGCAGATATCAATTTATGGTACTTTCACATGATCATGTTTGGGAGGACACTCTTAAACTATCCTTGGGATGTTTGCCACACGTAGGCTCTCCACATTTTGTGTTTTCTCTTATTTTTTATTTTGTCGTATATCTCTTATTATTTGGATCTCCTCCTCTTCGAATTACAAATCTGATTCGGAAGGAAGATTTATTCGAATAAGGGAAGTATGCGATGATTGACAAGCTAGTGACTCTTAAAATAAAAGAGAGAAAAATGAAAAAATACAACCCATGACTTTCTAATAAAGTTCCCCAATCTACTTAGTGTGGGAGGCAGTTAAACCTACTTCGACTGGAAGATTTCTATCTACAAACATTGGTTGCATCGTCCAAGAGATCCTCGTAGGACTAGCTATCGGGGATCAAGTTACATTTGGTGAACTTCGTTCATTATGATTTCATTTAAGTTTCAGTCTTCTTCAGATATTAGGGGTTGAAAATCTTATATTGCTTAAAACTAATCAGTCAATTAGATTTTTTTCATATTTTCATTTTATTTTTGGTTTGCAGTTTGATTAGTCACAAGTGACCATATGAAAATTTGTTAATAGTCATGGGTTGCCTCTTCCAAAATAACATCTTAAACTAGGTTGCTTTTTTGTGTTTAGGTTATAGTGGTTTTTAAGGTGAATGTTATGACATTTCGTTTGGGTTGGTTTGTACCTTGGCTCAAAATTGCCCCTGAATAAGGTTAAGTGTGCTTTTATTCTCCTATAAGAAACACTCTTTAGCCTCTAGTCAGAGATAGGGTGAGTTTAGATTAGCTCAAATTAGGTTGGAATGATCCATAAAGCATTTAAAGGTAATCCAAGTTAGTTTATGTTGGGATATGTTTCCCTTGGATTACATTCAAACTTGTTTAGGTCAACGAAATTTTAAGCAAATTGACTCTGGTTGACTTAGTTTGAATGGGGTCAAACTAGCCTTACTTGGTTTATGTTCGTCCGGGGTAGGCTAAGTTAAATCCAGCCAGGTTAACCTGATACCAAATTAGGTTATGTTGAGCCTATCAGAGTTAAACCCCTTGAGTCAAATCAAATTTATGTTGAATTAGACTTGGATGAAGTTCAATTTAATTTAGACTTGTGTTTTCTTTTAATTATAAGCTAAATTATGCTTAAATTAATCCTTAATTAAACTTTATTTGAGTCTTAAGATAAACTCAAAGTTGAGTCTCAAGTCTGGTTGATCTAAGTTAAGTTTAATTGACACGAGGAATAGTTGACTTGGGTTAACCTGAGTTAGTTAGGGTTAACTTAGTCAACTAAGTTCATTTGGAGTTAACTCGAGTTAGGTAAGGTTGACCCAGTGATTTAGTTGAACTGGATTAACCTGAGATAGGTTGGGTTTACCTAGTGATTCAGTTTAATTTGGTTAACCTAGGTTAGGTCAAGTTGACCCAGTGATTCAATCAAATTGAGCTAACCAAAGTTAAGTCAGGTTGATCTGGTAGTTCATTCAAATTGGTTTAAAGTTAGTTAGGTCCGGTTGACTCAGTGATTCAGTCGAATTGGGTTAACACCAGTTAGGCCAGGTTGGCCTGATGATTTAGTTGAATTGGGTTAACACGAGTTACAATAGGTCAACTCAGTGATTTAGTTGAATTTTGTCTAGTTAAGTTAGACCCAAGAAAACTTATGTTTGACCAAGTCCAAGTTAGGTTGGACTTAAGTTATTTCTAGGTTGGGTAGACATAAAAAGTTTAAGTTGAACTAAGTCTAACTTAGGTACTTAGGATGGTTGATGTACAAGTCTTTGTTAAGTTAGACTCAGGGTTATCTCATATTTTAGGTATAATGTAGGTTGGGCCTAAAGGGTTTCATGTAGGATATAGGTCCAATTTGGGTTAGAACTATAGGTGGTGGGTGATAGATCCAAGTTAGGTTTGACCTAGGATTTATGTTTAGGTCTCATGTGGGTTAGACCTAAAAAGGGTTCAATCTAGGTCTATGTTATGTTATACCTTGGACTTATGTTTAGTCTAATGTGAGTTAGACCTAAGGTCGTTTAAGTTAGGTCTAAGTTAGGTTAGAATTAGGGCTCATGTTTAGTTCTAATGTGGTTTAGACCTAAAGTTTAGGTTAGGTCTAATGTTGATTAGTCCTAAGGTTTATGTTTTGGTCTAATGCGGGTAAAACCTAAAGGGTTTTGTGCTCAGGTCTAATTTGGGCTAAACCTAAGAGGTTTTGATTGGTTGTTAGTTTTAATTTTGGTTAGACCTAAAGAGGTTTACAGTTTAGCTTTAATAATAGTTAGACCTAAAGATGTTTATAGTGTAAGGTCTAATGTGGGTTGGGCCTAAAGAGTTTTAGGGTTTGTGTCTAATGTGGGTTTTACCTAAAGATGTTTAGGGTCTTAGGTATAATGTGCGTTAGACCTAAAGATGATTAGGGTTTTAGGTCTAAGGTGGGCTAGAACTAAATCAAACCCAAATTAAAAATGGGCTATGCCATGTCTGATTAGTGCTTAGACTTAACCTCAATAGGATTGGGTCCAATTGTGAGTCCACTTAGGTTAGGTCTATGTTGGTTTAGATCCAACCCAAACCCAAGCTCCACTTGAGCTAGCCCTAAGCCATTAAGGGTAATCTCATGGTTAGGTGAATAACCATTATCTTAATCCCTTAAGACCCCAGTTAGTTTAGCTCCTTAAGCTTTGATTTAGTGATTTAAAATTAAATTTTAAGGCAATTTGGGCCAAAGTGTAGGATTTAAATTTTATAATTTTACCCTTAATTTTTGAATTTTTCAGTTTAGGATTTTCAAGTGTGGAAATTATCATTTTAGGACATAATTTTACTACCCTAAATTTTCTTTTTCACTTCCATTTTTTTAAAATTTTTTTTATTTTTTATACTTATTTTTTATAAAAATTACAAATTTGGTAGAAAATTAATCATTTATCTGTTAATGTAGCCCCATGATCTTGGAAAAATCAGGGAAAGTTTCCAAGGGTAGAGGGAAGAATCCCTGAACTTTTCATATCTTATTGAGCTTAACTTTAATTTTTAATAATTAAATTACTCTCTAGAGTATTTCATTAATTTAAAATTAAATATAATTTTTTTATTTTCAATTTTATTTCCATTATTTTCTCTTCCATTGTCTGAGTTTAGAGGTTTGTGGTTCTATTTTCAAAGTTAGAAAATTTTAAAGTTGTATTCTATTTTTAGGACTTAAATAATTCAAAAAACCTGAATTAATTAATTAACCACATAGCACTGGCTAGATCCTTGGAGATGTTGAATGTCTACACGATGCTCTGTGATTGAGTGCGCTTTCCACGTGGTTATCACAATATCCCGCGATCCTTTGCTCCCCGCCCCACTGTTTGATGATTTGTTTTATTCTTTGTAGTCTATTTCTAATGCACAGAAATATACAACATCGGTTCATCGTCCTCATTGGATAGAGAACTGACCCAACCCACAATTATGTAGTAATTTAGCATCCAAAAGATGGCTAAAAGCTTGACCCAATTTATATTTACCAAATAGTGTGTAAAATTAATTATTATATAAAGGTGATAAAATGATTTTCGAACTAAAGGTACTATATAAGCAAACATATCATTTCAAGTAATATATTTCTCTAAGTGAGTTGTAAGTATCGATCCCAAAAGGATAGACAAAACTCTTATCATATGAAATTAGTAAAACTCTCTATAAACTGTAGTTAACTTATATAAAAAATGATAAAAAGTTGTTGTGTATTACCTAATCGTATTGATACACTAAAAATATATGCATTTTTAGACCCATATTTTGTAATATTGCACTTTAATGGAAGGTATTTTTGTGTTTTATTGCAGGTTATTGATTTTTAGGACTTGGAGCAAAATGGAAGCAAAAAGGACAAAATGAAGAATTTAAAAAATTGTTCAACACCGATGGCGCCAGACTAGGCGCTGAAGGTGCTGTTTGACAGAGAAAACAGATTAATTAAATGTCCACTGGCGCTGACGGCGCCAATGTTGGTGCAAACCCTGTTTCTAGAAGATTCAACAAATTTGGAAGCTTTTTGAAGAGTTTTTGGATGCACTTATTGGGAAACCGACCCTAGGCACTATTTAAGGCCAAAATTTGATCAGAAACTGCCCCTCTTCGCAGCATTTCACGTTCTTCCACTCACTTAGTTTTCTTCTTCGCACGTCTACATTCCACGTCATTCCATGTCATTAGTTAGTTATTGTCTTTATAGTTTTGAGTTTTTGTGGTGAGTTTAAGTGTGAATTCTTCTTTAAGAAGTGTTGAAGAGGAAGAGAAGTGAGAGATTTCTTCTTCCTACATTTCCTAAGAGAGGCTACAAAAGGATTTACTTTGAGAAAGAATTTCAGATAAGTGTTGTTTGTTTATTATTATTGTATGAAGTTTCTTTTATATATGAAATTTGTGTTATATTTTATCTTTCTCATGAAGTATTAGTAGTTTCCTTTATCTTTCTCCCTACTCTGAGATATGGTAAAATGAAGAGATAATTTGGATGTGCAAATGTTAAAATTTAAAATATATTGTGATGGTTTTTCAATTCCGCTTTTAATTTACTTTTAGATTTGGCCAATTGAATTATTAAAATATGTTGTGAAACATATGATCCGGGAAATGGAGTATGAGTTATACAACAGGGTGAGAATCACATTTATGTCCATGAAAGAGTATTTCATTCATGGAATTAAGTGCAAATAAATAGAGAAATATACTTTTTTGGGTGTATAATAGGAGGTTTCTAGGGTGACAAAATAAAAATTTTCAATTCAATCTTAGTGTTTAAAAACTTAAGCAAGAGTTAGCCTTCAGGGTAAGGGAAGTGAGAGCTTTGGAGTGGGAGCCAGTATCCTCCTAGCCTATGCACGGAATTAGGGGAAGGGAAGTGGGAGCTCTAGAGTGGGAGCCAGTATCCTCCTAGCCTATCCACGGATGTAAAGACTAAACCTAAGATTAGCCAATAATTTTCTATAACACTGAATCAGGGTAGAGAATTAAAATTACTCCTATTTGAGACAATACACATCTAAACCATTTATCTCATCTCATTTCACCAAAAGCTCACTTTAGCGGGAAAGATGCTTTTTCATATAAGAAAACTTCATCACATAAACATAGTTTAATAGTTACTATTTTTAAAATCTACATTTAAGTTTTGCTAGTAGTTAATAATTTAGTTTTTTTAGTACATTCAAAATTAGTGACAGTAATTTCGATTGATTTTTTGTGAATTTCCTTATTAATTTATGATTTTAAATTTAAATCTTTCTCGTGGGATCGATGTTTGGGACTTAAACAAAAAATCTTATATTACTTGAAAACGATATGTATACTTGCTTAACATTATTATTACTAAAATAGCACATCAAGTTTTTGGCACCATTGTAAAACAGAGTCAACTTTATAAATTTTACACAACTATATTTCACCGGGATATTTAAGTTTAGTGGGCATCAATTGAAACATTATTATGAGGGACGCATACCATAATTTAAAGAAGCTTTATTGTTAAATGAACCAAACTAAACAAATGGTACGTCGGGCTGACGATGTTAAACCAAACGCTTTATGGTAGGCAACCCATATATAAATTTATATATCTATATATTACTGTATTTTTTAATAAGTGTTTTTATGTATTAGGAAATAATAGTATTTTTAAGTCCTACACAATTATATATATATCATAAATTAAGATAAATATTAGTATTGGAGGAAAATTTGGAATCAAATTCAAAAAAAAAAAGTTATAGACATGAATTTGGCCTGTCGCGCCGACGACGCCCGCCTAATGGACCATGGCACTGACAGCGCAATCGAGAGCGTCGACGGTGTCTTGAGCAGTTTTGCATGTGCAGAGCGAATATGGCAGACTTTGGGGGGATTTCGCTCCTCAATAACCGTCGAGAGGTGTTTTTAGTCCTAAAAACTGCCTTGGACATCCAGAAACTTCCTAATTTTGAATTCCATGGCTTCTAATTCTAGAAATACTTCAAAGTATGGAGTTTTCAATAGAATAAAGTTTATTATTTTTTTCGTGTAGAGATTATACGACAAAGTCATCACAAAGAATAGACTTTTCAGGGAGAGAGGCTTTTTCAACCATGAATTAAGTAATCCAAGTTCACAAATTGAGAAAATCATTGTGCAGAATCATTGGGAAGTTCTGTGCTACATTACCACTGCAGTTGTAGTACCCATAGTAAAGGAGTTCTATGCTAACTCACATTTAATTCCCCAAGGAGTCATCTTCGTTTGAGGTAAGGCTGTACCATTTACTCCAGCTTGGATTAATGATTTGTAAATGATAGAAAATGTTCCAATCTGTCATTATACAAGTTTTACCCCAACAAGGCATATGATGCAAGAAGTTTATAATTTTCTGGCTGATGAAAATGATAATTGGGAAATCAGAGATGAGGGATACGTTAGTTTCTCTACTTCACTGCTTAATCCAATTTCAAAACAATGATATTTCTTCATATCGACAAAATTAGTCGCTACCATAAAGATTAGTAGAGTTACAAAAGAAAGTGTCATTTTAAATTATTACATTCAAATGGAAAAACCTATTGATGTGGGGTCGATTATTTTCAAATCTGTTATGGTTATTATTGTGAATGGGCTAATATATGGAATTTTGCATCCTTCTACAATTTTCCTACTTTACAGTCAATCTCAAGTTCTATATGAAAGATGGGAAAAAATTTTATTACCTTGGGATCCCATGATTCTTATTGATGGCAATTGTTTAGAGAATGGAAATGAAGCATTAGATGTTATTTTAGATCATTTATCACACACTTCAAGACCATTGATGCCACCAACAGTTGGAAGTTCAATGACTTTGGAGAAGAAAAATAAGAAAATAGAAAGAGAACTTCAGTATTACGAATGAAATAAGAAATCTTAACAACCTTTTTTATCACCTAGATTAGAGAATGAAGGAGAACTTTGATCATACTGGGAAAATTGAAATAGGATTGGTGCACATGTTCAAGAAAAATGGATGGATCGATGAAAATTTGACCGATCAATTCCCGTACTGACCCTTCTACAATTTGTATGTCCATTACTAGTCTATGGGAGATATTAGAGGAGGAGAAAGTACTAAAGATGAGGTAGAATAATTGAAGAAGTTGGACTCTTTACTAGTTTAAAATACAAATGTTTTTAATGTAATTGTGTGGATTTGATTTACTTTACTTTGCATTAGAACTCTTTTAACTTTAATTGTGTATAGTTTTGTGTCAGCATTCTAGTGTTGTGGCTTGATTTCGACGTTGAATTATAATTTAGTTTATTTTAAGGATGTAGAAGTGTGATTACAAAAATGTATTTGTGAAAAATGTATTTTTATATATAAAAGTTATTTTAGTGTTATTTATGAAAATGCTTATTTGTGACATTATTTTAAGATGAAAATCAATGTTCAAAAAGACTAAATAAACTTTTGAGTAAATTGAGAGAGATTGAAATTTAAAAAAATCAAACTATGAATTTTTTTGCCACTGGCGTCGATGGTCCCGACATGGGCGTCGATCGCAACCTCAACCCGAACCAACCCAAACACCCTTCAAATTCATGATTTGCAAAAAAAAATGTCATTTTTAACCTTTGAGTTACCTTCAACCTCCAGTTTTTGCACCTAGCTCAGATTTGTGGCAATTTTAAGGCAAACAAAGTTTGGATTTCATCTTCTCAAGGTAAGAGCTACACTTTGAACTCAAAATTTTTTATTTTAACCAAAGATTAATCCTACATTGCCGAGATCCAAAATTTTGAGATTTTTTTGAAGATTTTGAGAAAATCCTTTGGTGAAGAACTCTTACTTTGTAGATAAAAGTTTAAAACGTTCCACATTGTGATTTTTGGAATTTTTGGGAATTTATTTTGAATTTATCAAATTTTATTAGATTTACCATGGCACTTAGAATGAGCAAAGGAAAGAGAAAAGTAGATTTTCATGATCAAAGGTTTGTCAACTACAAGGCCAACATTTGCTTGAATAGTCTACTTACAACTAAAAAATTGATTCCGGATCAATGATTAAAAAATATGGGCAGAGAAGTTGGAAGATTAGTCAATGCTCGACAGTGGGAGAATTTTTGCTACTTTACTACCAAATCGATTATTGGTGTAGTGATGGAGTTCTATGCCAATTTCAAGGAAAATTCTGAAGACTATGTGTTTTTTCGAGGTAAAATAGTGGAGTTTACTCCAAAGAAGATTAATGAATTTTATCAGTTAGAAGATGTGTACAACTACCAATACAAATCATTTTCTGCTATGAATGAGGCCTTGGATGAGGTTATTTATTTTCTTACTGATGGAAGAGAAACTTATAAAATGAAGAATTGTGTTAAAGTAAACTTTCTTGTTTCTATGTTAAATGTAGTATCTAATGCCTGACACTATTTTATTTCTAGAAGAATGATACCAACAAACTATCATAGTGGGTTAACAAAAAGTAGATCTATCTTGAACTCTAGTATCCAGCAAGTGATGAGGATAAATGTAGGCTCTACTATTTATAAGAACACTTGATCTATAGCTTTGAGAGAGACCACTGGTGGTTTAGCTCACCGTGAACTGATCTTCACACTATGTGAACAGGTAGGAGTTGATTATAGAGCAGATGAGGAGAGGATTGAACCTCCAAAACCTATTGAGCCTGCCAATATAAAGACTTACAATTTTCATGTTGGATGGAGATCTGGAAGTACGACTAGGGATATTCATTCTACTTCAAGTACTTCTAGTACCCTTACTATTCATGAACTTATGGAGCATATGATGGTCCCACAAGGAGATATCTTAAGACTAGATAGTAGAATGGATAATATGGAGGCCATGCATGCTCGCAATGATAATTTGATACTAAAAAAGTTTGAATATGATGCTGCTTATGATGTTGAAATGATCAAATATATGAAGGGTGATCACTCAGTTCAGTTTCCTACTCACCCTGTGTTTAATCTACATCAGCAGCAGAATTTGGATGTGGAAGAAGAAGAAGAAGAAGAAGACAATGATTGGTGATGCTTTAGTTAGATTTATGTTTAGTTTATGTTTAGTTGTACTTTATTATTAAACTGATTGTTTGTGGACTGAGATACTTTATTTTAATTGTATGTTGTATTGTGTACTGTAGATTTGTGAAACTATTGGAAGTTAATAGTTTTTAGTACTTTGTTGGATGTAATTGTAGTTAACTCTTTCTCAGCAAATTTTTATATGTATTATGTGCTATTTAATGTTTTAAGTCTTGTAGCTTTTCATATTAGCATCTATAATATTTCAGAGTTAAATTTTAAATCAGAACCTTCAACAGGCATCTCTTTTTTTTATGTATTAAATGCTTTCTTTCACCCTTTATTTTTCAGTTTCTCATTTAAAATCTTTTAAAAATTTAAGTTTGTGGGGGAAGAAAATTTTCTTTTTAAAAGAAAAGAGACTTAATTTTATTTGTCCTCAATTACTTATATTTTCAAAATATTTTTAAATTTTTTTCCATGACCTTTGGTATTCGAGGGTAACTTTAGAAAACTATATTTATGTTTCTAAATATATAGTAAGCTTAATTAAAAATTTTTAAATAATATAGATTAATTTTAGAGATTAAGATATTTGGTATGATTGAATAAGACTATGTTTTTCTATTTTATTTTAAGTAAAGGAATTTATATTTTTGAAATATAAAAAATCTTAGAAATTCATCTAAGAAGAAAAAATTAAAACTTTTGGAAAAATCTTTAAAGTTATTATAAATTTATATAGTGAAGAAATGTGAAAAGTTCTTAACTTTAAGTAAAGGATAGTGAAGTTCAAAATCATTAAAGGCTATCCAGATATAGTATTCCTCACATAAAAAAGGAAAGAAAAAAGATTGAAAATGATTCTGAAAAAAGAAAAGAAAAAGAAAATAAAATAAAAGAAAATGGATTGAAAATGATCTTGAAAAAGAAAAGAGAAAAAGAAAAATTGTGGGGAGAAGCTTGAGGAGAGCCTAATTAAAAATTGGTTTCACTTGAATCAACTTAAATAAGAAGGCTTAACTACATTTTCTAAACTTATATTTCAATATTAGCATATTTACTAGTAAAGTTTCATGAAGTTCTTTTTCATATGGATATTCTAAGTGGCTCTAATTTGAATAATTTACAATTTTCCTTGAAAATAATAGAGAATAAAAAATCTTAAGACTTGACTACTAGATATTCTTATACCTTTAGTATTAACTGGATTTATTTTATAATTTTTTCTTAAGTTATACTATTATATTTAGTGGACTAAGATATGGAAATCTAAAAGTTGAAATCTTTACCACGAGTCATATTTTTATGTAGTAAGTGAGTTACTTGAGGACAATTAACATTAAGTTTAGGGGATTTTGGTACACCAAAAATATATGCATTTTTAGACCCATATTTATACTTATTTTTTGTTATAATGCACTTTAATGGAAGTTATTTTTTTGTGCTTTTTTGCAGGCTATTGATTTTTAGGACTTGGAACAAAAGGAAGCAAAAAGGATGAAATTTGGAGTAAAAATGAGGAATTTAAAAAAATTATTCAGCATCGATAGTGCCAGACAGAGAAGACGGATTAATTAAATGGCCACTGGCGCCGACGGCTCAAGTGTCGATGCAGACCTTGTTTCTAGAAGATTTGACAAATTTGGATGTTTTTTGAAGAGTTTTTGGATGCATCTATTGGAGAACCGATCCTAGGCTCTATTTAGGGTCAAAATTTGATCAGAAATGCCCCCCCTTCACACCATTTCATATCCTTCCACTCACTCAGTTTTCCTCTTCGCACGCCTACATTCTATGCCTTTCCACACACTTAGTTAGTTATTGTCTTTATAATTTTGAGTTTTTGTGGTGATTTTAAGTGTGAATTCTTCTTTAAGAAGTGTCGAAGAGGAAGAGAAGTGACAGATTTCTTCTTCCTACATTTCCTAAGAGAGGGTACAAGGGATTTGCTTTGAGAAAACGTTTCAGATAAGTGTTGTTTGTTTATTATTGTTGTATGAACTTTATTTTATATATGAAATTTTTGTTTTTTTGTATCTTTCTCATGAATTCTGAATAGTTTCCTTTATTTTTCTCCCTACTATAAGATATGATGAAATGAAGATATAATTTTGATGTGTCGATGTTAAAATTTAAAATAAATTGTGATGGTTTTTCAACTCCACTCTTAATTTACTTTTCAATCTGGCCAATTGAATTATTAAAATATGTTATGAAACATATGATCCAGGAAATTGAGTATGAGCTCTACAACACAGTGAGAATCACATTTAAGTCCATGAAGGAGTATTTTGTTAATGGAATTAAGTGCAATAAAATAGGGAAATATACATTGTTAGGTGTAGAATTGGAGATTTCTAGGGTGACAGACTAAAATTCCACAATTCAATCTTAGTGTTTAAAAACTAAGGTGATAGTTAGCCTTCATAGGAAGGGAAGTGGGAGCTCTAGAGTGGGAGCATATATCATCCTAGCCTAGCCATAGATTTAGAGAATGAACCTAAGATTAGCCAATGATTTTCTATAAGACTGACCCAGGGTAGAGAATTAAAATTTCTCCTATTTGGCACAATACAAATCTAAACCATTTTTCTAATCTCATTTCACCAAAAAGCTCATTGTAGTGGGAAAGATGTTTTTTTATATAGGAAAACTTCATACTGTTTTTAAACTCTGCATTTAATTTTTTCTAGTAGTTAATAATTTAGTTTTGTTAGTATCTTACACATTAAAAATTAGTGACAGTAATTTCAATTGATTTCTGTGAATTTTCTAGTTAATTTATCATTTCAAATTTAAACCTTTTTTATGGGATCGATATTTGGGACTTAAACAGAATGTCTTATATTACTTGATAACGATAGGTATACTTAGGTAGAATCTCAATCCTAAGTGCTTAATGTTATTATTACTAAAATACCACATCAATTTTTTGGCACCGTTGTAAAGCGAAGTCAACTTTATAAATTTTACACAACTATATTTCATCGGGATCACCTACAGAATTAAAACAAATGCTAAGCATGCTAAGCAAATTCAAAATGTAAATGCAAGACAATCTAAAAAGGCTAAAATGTAAAGTTACCACCAAGTAACTCTAAACTAACAATGTGTAAAAGAGCTCAAATTTATATAAAACATCCTTCCCCTTGCAATGAGTTTAGAATCAGTTTAGAAATTAAATAATTTTAAATATAATTGATTTATTTTGCCAAAGATAAGCATACCTATTCTTTACCTCTCTCGGATGCATAAAAAAATAGCTAATCCGGAGTTTAGTCCCTAAACCCGTGGTTAGACTGGGAAGATACTAGTTGTCACTCTAGAGTTCCCACTTATCCCTTTTCTAAAGGCTAACATCTCACTTTAGTTTCCAAGCATCTAGACCAATTTGAAAACTTTAGTTTGTCACTCTAAAACCTCCAATTCTACACCCATCAAATCTTATTTCCCTATTTATTTGCCCCATGGACAACATTCTCATTCATGAGACTAAATGCAATCCATACTTTGTTGAGGAAAACATAAGCATTTTCGGGTCACAATGTTTCACAACCAATTTTAACAAATTAAATGGCCAAATTGATAAGTAAATTAAGCATATAGTTTAAATCACCACAATTTTTGGAATTAAAAGCATTCTTCCTAATCTTCATTCCTACACATAATTATTCCTCATTTCAGGGAGAAAGACAAAGAAAACTACTCTGATCCCATGGTGAAGAAACAACAACACATCATTTTATAGATAAATATAAGTTTATAAAACAAGACTAAGTAAAATAAATAAAATACACTACTATTCTTAAACTCCTTCCCAAACAATCCTTCTAGTTTCTTTGAATCACTCACCATCCTTACCATTCCACTCCAATCTCACATAGAACTATAGTGAATAAGATATCTCTCACTTCTCCTCTTCTCATCCAAATTTAAGCAAGCCTCCAAGACTTTCTGCTCTCTAAGAAGATTTCCCCTCTCTATAAAAAAACTCTCCTTTCTTCTAAAACAACCTCCTTTTATATTTTCAAAAGTCTGTCTAAATAGAGCTCTCAAAATCACTAAGAGTTACTTCAAGCACCCATTCAAAATTCTTCCATGTCCATTGAATCTTTTATATAACCGCCTCTATGGCCTAGACGCCAGGTCAAAATTGGACACATTATTTTTCTTGGCTCTAACTTGCTTTATTTTCATTCCATTTGCTCCACTTGCTCAATTTAATGTACCTATAACAAAAAACATCAAGAATACTTTTCATTAAAGTGTAATATCATTATAAATAGGCATTAAATGTGAAAATAAGAGTATCATATTTTAGGCATTTCAAAATCCCCCAAACTTAATTGTTACTTGTCCTGAAGTAATTTATTTCTTTTGAAAAATTAAATATGTTAACAAGTGGTATTGGGTTTCATTAAAGAACTCTATAGTTTTGTCCTGTAAATGGTAGTCATGAATTTAGAAAAATCTTAGTAATTTAAGCTAGAAATAAGGCATAAGAATATTTTGTAATCAAATGCAAGAATTCTAATTTTCTATTCATTTCAAAAATTAATTGTAGTTTGAAAAGCATAGGGATCTCAGGAAAATAATAGATAGAATTTGAGACAACTATACTAGTAAAGGTAAACTAATACTTTTAAGAAAATAAAAGCTCAGAACTGTAAAAAAAGCATCTTTCTTTAAGATGATTCAAGTGAAGACAATTTTTAATTAAGCATCCCTCAAGCTTCTCCTCACTTTCACATATACTTTTTTTTCTTTCTCTTTTCTTTTTCATTTTCTTACTTTCAGAACCATTTTCAAGCAGTGATGATGACTATTTTTGGATCAGCTTTTAATGATTTTAAGCTTCACTATCTTGCTCTTGAAGATAAAAACTTATCATATTTCTTTACCATTGATAATTTATATTAGTTTTCAAAAATAATTTTTCATAGAGTCTCAATTTTTTAAAGTACAGATCTTAGATCCTCCGTATTTGAATAAAAATAATTTCTTTTTTACTTCGTATACTAAAATCATATCCAATTCTCTTTTACTTAATATCTTAATTCTTAGAACTAACATTTATCACCAAAAATTTACTTAAGTCTACCACAACATCTATGGAATCAAAAAAATACAATTCTCTAAAAATAACACCACCTACCTCAAATTACTTTAAAAAGATGTTTTATTTGAATATAACTTCTTAACGACAAATAAAATTATGTTTTTCAAAAGTTTTTCTTGCTCCCCCAAACTTAAATTTTCTTAACAGGTTAAAACATTTAAAATAGAAAATATAAAAGTAGGAAGAAAATTTTGAAAATGATTTTCTTATAAAGGGTTTAACATGAAAGTAAGTAGGTATTAAGAATAGGTATACAACAGCAATAGAGCTTAATTAATATGTATATAAAAATAAGAAATTGTTAAGTATAGAAGTTTACTAAACTTAACAAACATGCATAACAACACTAGTATAGTAAATAAATCAGTAGTGCAGTAACGCAAACAATAAGGAGCATAAAAAACTAGTGATAAACCCAAACAAATCCATAATAACATTTACTACACCAAAGAGTTTAGAACATCTAACAACTTAAATACATCTAAAGATACATTACACATAATGATAATATAGAAATTATTCCTCATCATCTCCATCTGTCTCATCATCAGTCTCCTCATCCTCTTCCATATAATTCAGTGGTTGATAGTTTAGAAATGGAGGATTTGATGGAAACTGAACATGAAGATCTCCTTGAAGAAAACAAATTGGAGATGTATTGAAACTCATATCATAATCATGTTTGAGTTTTAAATATCCTTGAACATGATCAATCTTATAATCAATATCAGTCACTTTACCTTGTAGATAAGCAATATCATGCGTCAATGCATGATAATCACTGTGTAGATCTTCTAAAGTGGCTGAAGATTGAGCAGCAGTACCTGAGGTAGATGGTCTAGAAGTAGAGTTCGAAGGAATATCTAAACATCCACCCTTACATCTCAATCTAGCATGCAGTTCATATAAATTGCTTACATAAAGTAAAAATCAGGGCAGCATAACTTGAACCTCCAGTGGTTCCACCTCTAAAAGAAATATTCTAATCAATTAAAGATCTAATATTGTTTTGAATGCAGAAGTTCTCAGTAACCTCACTAAGATGATTGGACAGAAGAAGTTGTGCACAAATAAAATAGTGTCAGGCCTTGGAGGGTGCATTTAACATTAAAGTAGAGAAGTTTATCTTATGGTCATTCTTAAGTTTCCAAACTCCCCTACCTTCTGTAAGAAATGCAATCAACTCATCTAAATGTGATTTGATAAACTCAAATAATGAGCAATCGTTGTTAAAAAAATTTAGCAACTTGTACAGAGCATTGATACGCTCAGGTCTAAACTCCACTCTTCTTCCTCAAACATATATCTGACAATCAAAGGCTTTACAGAAATTGGCATAAAATTCCCATAAAATAAATATTACTGCCACAACGGTGAAGTAACAAAAACTTTCCCAATGTCGGGTCATAATTAAACTTTCAACAGCTCCTTCAGGATTGAAGAAAGCTCTCTCTCAAATCAAATTCTTATTAGCAAGAACATCATTGTATTTGTACTGAGCTTTCATATTGACAAATTTCCTAGAATCAAACTCTTTTTATCCTTTTTCTCTCTTAGTTTTAGGAACCATAATCTATAAAAAATTCAAGAAAAATTCCATATAAATTCAAAATAATTTCTTAAGCTCCCAACAACATTTTTCTAAGGTAAGAATCTTTCCACCATGGATTCATCACTCATTTCTTCCAAAAATTCAAAATTTTGGCATTTGAGCAATGTGAGAAGAATCCATTGAGAAAATAAATTTTCTTTTACATTTAAGTGAAGCTCTTACATTTAGGAGATCAAATCCAAAGTTTCCAATCCAATAAATCTCCCTAAAAACTAAGATTTTGAGAAGCCCTAAGAAATCCCCACACTCTATTTCACAAAGAACTAGGAGGAAGAAGATGATTTTTTGGGCAAAAATCAAGTTTTTTAGCCTAATTCAGCCTTTCAGCTGAACCGATGCTTGTGCACTTAGTTTTAGTAACTAAGTGCCAGGTTCTCGGGTTTCTGGTGCATAGGGGTCAGGTTTTTGTGCCTAGGTGCCAGTGCCCAAGATTTTTTTCCCTTTTTATTAAGTTTTAATAACAAGCACTGCTCTCCAAGGCACTACGAACACTAGTAAGACAAATTCAACAAGTTTAAACATCTTCCAACATCAAAGTTTCACAAACACCAACAATCACTTAAAATCAAATATAAATCCAAACCTCATACAAACACACATTTTAAGTCACTCACAACTTTTAAAACATAAATTCTAAATTCACTCACAAACTACTAATTACCAAAGACTCAAAATATTAGAAGGCCTATAAGCACACATCAAAGCTAATGCTCCACAGAACAAAAAATTTACAAGCACACATAAAAGTTAATATGAAAAATCCACTACATATTATCATCAACCTCACTATCTACGTTTTTAATATCATTAAGAAAATGATGCACGTACAAGTTGTAGAAGGGATAATTTGGGAATTCCACAGAATCTTCCTTGATCAAACAATTCTTCTTGTGCATTCGGACCTGTGCATCAAGGAGTACAACAACATGATCTAATTGTTGTTTCATCCGCCAATCCAGATGATCAAATTGAACAATGATGTTACTGATCTTTTTGTGAGTCATTGATACACCAAAATAATATATTGTTTTAAATACCTATTTTATGTTTATTTTTGGTGATATTGCACTTTAAAGAAGAGTATTTTGTGTTTCTATTACAGGTATATTATTTTTAGGCATTTAAAGCAAAAATTGCAAAAAAGGACGAAATTTGGAGGCAAAAGAGCTAATGTTGGATTTTGGCGCATCATGCGCCAGATCGCCACATGATATGCCAAAATCCAGAGAACTGATGCATGATGCGCCAGATCGGTGCATGAGGCGCCAAGGATGTCTTTTTCAAAGTAAGGCAGTTTGAGATGAATTTGTGCGTGAAATTCAAAAGGACACTTGTTCTACAAACCTTATGGAGTAATTCAATGCATCTAGACACTTTGAAAGGATCTTTTATGAAGGGATATGACTCTTAGATCAAATGACACATCTTTTGAATTCAAAAGAGTTGAATTTTGGAGGAAATTTTGAATTATTTTTCAAAGGAGGCAGCCCAAAATAAATGAAGAAGACTTCTCATTTGTGTGTGTAACGTGAGGGAAAGAGAGAAAGTGACGTGAGTTAGAGAGAGAGAGAAGAGGAGATTTTCTTCTAGGATTGTAAGAGGAGAGGAAAGGTGAGAAATTTCTTCTTCATTACATTTCTAAGACAGAATTAGAAGTGATTGTAAAGAGAGAAAGGCTTGGAGAGAACTTCTATGGATTTTTTTGAGAATGATTGTGAGATACGTTTTATTTTTATTTCTCTTATTTTGCAAACTCGTTTTTATATATGAAATTCATATTTTATTGTATCCTTCTCATGAATTCTGAGTAGTTTTCTTTATTCTTCTCCCTACTTTGAGATATGTTTTTATGAAGAATAGATTTTGTTTTCCATAGTTTTAAATGATAATAATTTGTGATAATTTGAACTCCGATCTTCATTTAATTTTTGATCTGAAATGTTAAAACCTGTTGAGAGACATATGTGCTTAAATGAGATATGATTTCTACAACATAGGGAGAATAACATTTAATTTCATGGGATTGGATGCAAATAAATAGGGAAATATACTTTATTGGATGCAAAATTGGAGATTTTAAGGTGAAAGATTAAAACCCCCAATTTAGTTCAGTTGATTGGAAGCTAATGTTAGATTGTTAGCCCTTAAGGGAGGGAGTAGTGAGAGCTCTGGAGTGGTAGCCGGTATCCTCCCAGCCTAACCACGGAATTAGGGACCAAACTTTGGATTAGTCTTTGTTCTTCATAGCACTCAGAAGAGGGTAAAGAATAGAATTGCTCCTATATGGCACAAAACCATTTTTAAATATATTTTCAAATGATTTCAATTTTTTCACAAACCATATGCTCATTTTAAAGGGGAAGGATGCTTTCTTAAATTTGAACTTTTCATCACATTAAAAACATTGTTTAATTTTTGAAATTTTACTTTTAAAATTTTATTATTTAGTTTAGTTTAATTTCTGTAGTCTTACATCTGCATTTTAATTAGCATTCACCTAAGTAGTCCATTTTAAAACTTCGCACTTTACTTCTATTTTTTTTTGTTTTAGTTATAATATATTTTTCATAATTACTTTAGGATTTTCCAACTTTCTTGTGGGATCGATATCTAGGACTCCATTAAAGCCTTTTATTGCTTGAATGATATGTATACTTGCGTTGATATTAAAATAGATTTGGCAGTTTAAAAATATTTTTTAAAGATAAATAATTTTTATAAAAATTATTTTTGTTGGGATTATATTGCATATTTATTATAATATGTCTGCATCATGTTTTTGGTGCCATTGAGTGGTGTCAACTTCTTAAATATTTGCATATACAAAATCTTGTGTTAAGTATTTGACATCATTGCTGGAGAAGTAATAGAAAATATTAGTATTTTGTTTTATTTTAAAATATATATATATAAAAGAGTTTTTATAATTTAATTTGAATATTTTAGTGTGTTTGCTTATTTTAATTACTTGCTCTATTCAGTTTATGCGTAGTGTAAGATCTGAAAATTTAGTACCTTACGACTCTGAGTTAGAAAAAACTATTAGAAAATTTTAAAAATAACGAAAAGAGAAAGACCACCTTAGCAAAATGAATTGCAATTTAAATAATGTTGGAAATGAAAATTAACATCATCAGAGACCTTTAAGAGATTATGCAAATCCTACAACAGATGTAATTCATTTGCTTATACAAAACCCTGTTGTAGCTGCCAATTCATTTGAATTTAAACCTACTATTATCTAAATGGTACAAAGCAATCAGTTTGGAGAAACACCTCTTGAAGATCCTAATTTACACCTTGCTAATTTTTTAGAACTGTGTGCTACATTTAAATATGATGGAGTGTGAAATGATGTTGTCAGGCTTAGACTTTTTCCTTTTTCACTAAGGGATAAAGCTAAGATGTGGTTAAACTCATTAGCATTTGGATCTATCAGAACACGGGGAGATTTATTACAAAATTCTTATCTAAATATTTCCCACCTTAAAAAATGGCTAAGTTTAGAAATGATATCACATCTCTTTGTCAGTTTGAAAGAGAATCAATTTATGAAGCATGGGAAAGATTTAAAGATCTCCTTAGAAAGTGTCCACACCATGCATTGCCAGATTGGTTAATAATTCAAACTTATTATAATGGGTTGGTTGGATCTCTTAGATCGATAATTGACGCTGCTGCTCGTGGATCATTACTGTCAAAACCATTCGATGAAGCATATTCATTAATTGAAGAGATGGCTACTACCAATTTTCAATGGCCTTCTGAAAGGGTAAATCCAAAAAGAGTAGCTAGTATATATGATTCTGATGCTATTTCAATTTTAGATGCCCAAATAGCTATTATATCAAAGAAGCTAGACCAATATGGTATGAATTATTCTCAAACAACACCTATGCTTGAGGAAAACTCAATGGGACAAATGATAGAATCTCAATCTTTGTATGAAACTTTAAATGCAACAAACAATCGTTCCAGTAATCCTTATGCTAATTATTATAATCCTGGTTAGAAGAATCATCCAAACTTTAGTTGGAGAAACAATAATTCTAATGTTGCAGATCCGCAATGGGAAAACAACACTGCGACCCAATGGGAAACTTCAACAATCAAGGGAACCGAGCTTATAAACCTTATTACCCCCTAGGTTTTAATAATTTGCAGAGTAACGAGAAAAATTTATCAATCAAAAAATTAATATTACAGGTGGGTAGTCAATCGCAAAGTCAAGGAGCTGCTATCAGAAACATGGAAAATCAATTGGTATGTATTGCTAATGCACTTAACAATAGACCTCCAGGAACATTGTCTAGTAATGTTGAAGTAAATCTTAAGTATCAGAACAAAGAGCCAATTAAAACTATTCAACTGAGAAGTGGAAAAGAATTAGAAAATAGAGTTCAACAAAAAGGTTGAAGTAGAAAAAGATGGGGTGGAAAATGAAAAATCTTGTGAAGATTTTCATTTTGAGTTAGAAAATCCTGTTAAGCTAATAATAATCACTGTAGAAAGACCACCACCACCATTCCATCAAAGATTGAGGCAAAAACATAAAGATAATCAATTTTTAAGATTTTTGGAAAATTTGAGGAAATTAATGATAAACATTCCATATGTTGAAGCTTGGAACAAATGTCAAGCTATGTGAAGTTCATGAAGGATATACTTAAAAAGAAAAAATAAGTTTATAGCTAATGAGACTATTGCACTCAGCGAAGAGTGTAGCGCTATAATTCAAAAAAAGCTTTCTGAAAAACTTAAAGATCCTGGAAGTTTTAAAACTTCTTGTGCTATTGGGGGACAATTTTTTGGAAAAGTTTTATGTGATTTAGGAGACATTATTAATATTATGTTGATATTAATTTTTAGAAGGCTGAGCTTAGGAGATATTTCACCTACAATTGTAACTCTTCAGTTACCTGATCATTTGATTACCTATTCTAAAGGAGTTATAGAAGATGTTTGGTAAAAGTTGATAAATTTATCTTTTTTGTGGACTTTATTGTATTAGATATGGAGGAGATAAAGAAATTTCTATAATTTTAGGAAGACCATTCTTAGCCACTGGAAGAGCTTTGATAAAAATGTAGAAAGGAGAACTAACTATGAGATTTAGTGATCAAGAGGTTACATTTAATATTGCAAAATCAATGAGATACCCTGCAAAAGAGCAAGAGATTGAATGCATCAAAATGAATATTAATGAAAATTTAAGCCATGAATATTTCAAGAAAACTTTTGAAAGATAATTTCAAATAGAATATATGGAATATCAAGATGAGGATAGAATTCAAGATGAATATATGGAAGTGAGTAAAGAAGATATGGATTATGTTCAGGAAAGATTTGAAATGTTATATCCTATAGAAAGTAACTAGAATTTGATTTCATCTATTGAGAAACCCCCTGAACTAGAACTGAAAATGCTTCGTACACATTTGAAGTATGACTTTTTAGGAAATTTATCTACATTGCATGTTATAATATCCTCAGAATTAACTAAAATGCAAGAACAACAGTTGTTTTAAATTTTGAAAAGATATAAGAAAGCCTTTGGATGGACATTAGTTGATATTAAAGGAATCAATCCTTCAATTTCTATGTATAGAATCTTATTATAAGATCAACATGAATGAAGAGCTGATCCTTAAAAGAGATTAAATCCTATGATGAAAGAAGTAGTAAAGAAAAAAATTTTAAAATGGTTAGATGTTGAAATAATATATCCTACTTCAGACGATTCTTGGGTTAGTCAAATTCACTATGTTCCAAATAAAGGATGTGTGACTGTAGTGACAAATGAGCATAAAGAATCATTATCAACAAGACAAGTCACTGGTTGGTGAATCTACATGGATTATACAAAATTAAATTCTGCCACTAGGAAGGATCATTTTCCTTTACCCTTTTTGGAGTAAATGTTGGATAGATTAGCTGGGCATAAATATTTTTATTTTCTAGATGGATATACCGGTTATTATCAAATATATATTGCTCCAAAGGATCAAGAGAAAACAACATTTAATAGTCCTTATGGAACTTTTGCTTTTCGGTGAATGCCTTATGTAATGCACCTACTACATTTCAAAGATGTATGATGTCAATTTTCAGTGATTTGATTGAAAAAGGGATTGAATTCTGTATGGACAATTTTCCTGTATTTGGAACTTCATTCGAAATATGCCTAAATCATTTAAAGAAAGTTCTGGAATGTTTTTAAAAGACTAATCTCGTATTGAACTAGGAAAAATGTCAATTTATGGTTGTAGGAGGAATTGTGCTTGGACATAAAATTTCAGAAAATGACATGGAAGTAGATCCTGCAAAAATTTAGGTTATATCGAACCTACCTCCACCTACCACAGTAAGAGGGGTTAGGAGCTTTTTAGAACATGCTGGATTTTACAAGAGATATTTAAAAGAATTTTCAAAAATTACTAAACCTTTATGCCAACTTCTGAAGAAAGATACAAAATTTGACTTTAATCAAGATTGCCTGAAAGCCTTTAAAACTTTAAAGAAAAAATTGATCACTGCATCTATAATTGTTTCACCTGATTGAGAGAAATCTTTTGAATTAATGTGTGATGCTAGTGATTATGCAATTGGACCTTTTTTAGGGCAGAGATATGATAAGATTTTTAAAGTTATATACTATTCTAGTAAGACTCTTAATGATGCTCAAATTAACAACAAAACCGCTAAACTAGAGTTATTAGCTATTGTGTATGATTTTGATAAGTTTAGATCATATTTGATTGGAGCTAAATGTGTTGTGCATACTGACCATTTGACTATTAAATATTTGATGAAAAAGAAGGATGCTAAACCAAGATTAATTAGTTGGGTACTTCTGATAAAAGAATTTGATTTTGAAGTAGTAGATAGAAAAGGGATTGATAAGCAAATTGCTAATCATCTATTGAGGCTAGAACAACAAGAAATATTGGATATGGAAAAAGAGATTAATGAATCTTTTCTTGATGAACGACTTTATGCTGTAAAAGGATGGGAAATAATTTGGTATGTTGATATTGTAAATTATATTCTTAGTGGTATTTTACCAAATGGATTAACAAAACAACAGGAAAAGAAATTCATTGATGATGCAAAATCTTATTTTTGGGATGATCTTTATTTATATAAGAAATGTAAAGATTTAATGATGAGACGATGTGTGCCATATAAGGAAATTCAAGAGATTATTCAAAAATGCCATGATTCTGAATTTGGAGGACATTTTGGGAATGATAGAACTATTTATAAAATTTAATAATCTGGATTTTATTGGCCTACTCTTTTTAGAGATGTTAATATTTATATCAAAATATGTGATTAGTGTCAGAAAGTAGGTAATATTTCAAGAAGAAATGAATGCCTCTAAATTTTAATTTGGAAATTGAATTTTTTGATGTGTGGGGATTGAATTTTATGGAACCATTTATACACTCATTCCGAAATATATACATATTGATTGTAGTGGATTACATTTCAAAATGGATTGAAGCAATCGCTTTACCTTGATGTGTTGCTCAGAGTGTTTCAATATTTTTAATTAAAAATATTTTTACATGTTATGGAATATCGAGAGTAATCATTACTGATGGAGGATCTCATTTTAGAAATTCAACAGTTGCAAGATTGGTGAAAAAATATAATATAATGCATAAAATTACAATTGTTTATCATCCCTAAACTAGTGGTTTAGCAGAAGTATCTAATCGTGAAATTAAGAAAATTTTGAAAAAGTGTTAATCCTAGTAAAATAGATTGGTCTACTAGATTAGATACTACATTATGGGTCTATAGGACAGCCTATAAGAAACCTATAGGAATGTCCCTATATAGATTAATTTTTTGGAAGACTTGTCACTTGCCAGTTGAATTGGAGCATAAAGCTTATTGGGCTATAAAAGAATTCAATTTCAATTTGAAAGAAGCTGGTGAGAAAAGATTATTGCAATTGAATGAGCTTGAAAAAATTAGGAATGAATCTTACGATAATGCGAGGGTTTCGCTACACTACTTCCATTGTTGTTGTTCCTATAATAAAAGAATTTTACGCAAATCTTCATGGGATCAACCAAGGAATGATTTACATGCCAGGAAGGTTTGTGCAGTTCACTCTTTCAAGAATAAAAAAGATGTTTATGATTGAAAATGTGTTTATCTACCATTATGTAAACTTTACCCCTACAAGAGAGAATATGAATGAACTACCTTACGGATGGAGATGCAAATTGGGAGACCAGAGATGATGGAAATGTAAGTTTTCCTTCATCATTTTTAAATCCAGTTTCAAAAGGCTCACATTTCATTGATGCATTCAAATTATTGCCTACCATGAAAATTAGTAAGGTCACTAAGGAGAGTGTCATTTTGAACTACTATATTCAAACCGAAAAACCTATTGATGTTGGAGCTATTATTGTAATATAAATTTTGAGTTTGAATGTGAATGGATCTGTAACTGTACTAGGACATTCATCTACTATTTTCCTACTATGCAGTCAATCGCAGGTACCTTATGAAAGTTGGGAAAAAGTTTTACTTCCTTGGAAATCGATGGATCGAGAAGCCTACTGCAACTGTATTGGAATGGGAGACAAAAATTATATGAATGTACTGATGGATCAAGGATCTCAGAATTCATCACTTGTTCATCCTTACTACAACTTGAGTGCTCCTTCAAAGAGGATCGAGAAGATAGAGAAAAATGTGCAGAATCTCATGCACGTGATTGGAAATATTACCGAAATGTTGGATCATCTGGATTGGAGACTAAAGAACATTTTAAACACACCGAGCGTATTAAAGATGGATTGGTACGTATGTTCAAGAAACATGCTTGGATTTAGGATGAAAATTCAACTGATGAATTTCCATTTCGACCCTTCTATAATCTATATCTACACTATCAATCAATGGGAGATATCCAGGTGGACGATAGTGAAGATGATGTCTGATCTTAATTTATGCATGGAATGTTTTTTGTAGTACTATTTATTTTATTTTATTGTGTTGGATTGTATTTCCTTTATAATGAACACTATCTATGCTTATGTTTTGATTTTTAATGTTTAGATTTTAGTGAGGATGTTGGTTTGCTTTAGAACACTGAATTTGATGTTCGTTGGCTTGAAAAATGTTAGTTTGCAATAGCACAGATTTTATATATAATATGAGTTTTGTGTTGTTTGTGAAGGTTATATGTTTTTGTGATGTTTGAATATTCTTAGAAATATTTATTTGTGTCAATTAGAGGTTGACTTAAAGTGGTACAGAGCCGATTTCCACAAAAACTGAAATCTGGAAATTTTGAGCTCTGATGTATGATGTGCCAACTTATAGAGCCTTGGCTCATGATGCGTGATCCCAAAAGTGCTTATATGCAACAGTATAACAATAATTCTAATTATATTTTTCACTTATATTTCTTTATTTTGCAACAAAACCAAAAACTTGATCTTGAAGAAAAATAAGAATTTAACTTTTAATTTAAATACATTGGGATACTACACAAATATATGTATCGTTATAAAGTAATATAGAACTTTTTGATTAAGACTTGAATATCGAACCCATAGGGAAGATATGCAATATGCACTTTTTGGAAAATTTTCTATTTTAAAAAGACAATTATTTAAACTAAAGACATTTTCGCAGTAAAGAAAGTTTAAATATTTTTGGTAATTTTAATATTTTAACAAAAATAGACAAACATAAAAAGATAACTTAGGTTTTTGTAGAAGAAAATCACTAAATATGAAAACATCATTCTCCTGATCATGAATCAGTAATACGTATAGGAATTCTGTTGTGGAAGTATGCATATTGTGTTGTGCCAAATAGAAGCAATAATACTCTTTACCCTTACTAGAGATGCTATAAAGAACATTGGCTAATTTAAAGTTTGAATAGTTCTGAAGATCGGCTAGGCAGAGAAGATACGAGTTGTCACTCTAGAGTTCCCTTAATTCCCTCCACCTGGGGGCTAACATCTCGAGCCTAGGCAGGGAAGATACTAGCTCTCACTTTAGAGTTCCCTCGATTCCCTCAACCTGGGGGCTAACATTTCGTATCAAAACCTAAAATAATAAACCAAGTTGGGGGCTTTAACCCTCCCTTGATTCCCTCCACCTGGGGGCTAACATCTTGTATCAAAACCTAAAACAATAAACCAAACATCGATTCCCTCCACCTGGGGGCTAACATCTCGTATCAGATTGGCCAAATCGAGAAGTAAATTACACATGGGGGGTAACATTTCATATCAGAACCTAAAACAATAAACCCAGTTGGGGGCTTTAACCTGTCACTTTAAAGTCCTCTAACACTACACCCTTCAATGAATATTTCCCTATTTATTTGCACTTAATCATATGAACTACATTCTTATTCAAACAACCTCATGTGATTCTTTCTAATTGTTAACTGGAAAATATCAGCCCGGTTCTTACATGTTCTCACAACAAATTTTAACATCTTGATTGGCCAAATCAAGAAATAAATGAAGTACATAGATTTAAATCATCACAACTTCTTCCAACATTAAAGATCAATACTCTCTACAACTTCCATCCAAAACATAATTACTTATCATTTTAAGAAGAATGATAAAGAAAACTACTTAGGTCTATCCAACACTTAATTACTTATCATGTTAAGAAGAATGATAAGGAGAACTACTCAGAATCCATGGAGAAAACAAAACCACACTTTAGTTTAAAAGTAGAAATCATTGTTCAACAATAAGTCTCAATTAAAACCAAAAGTAGTCTAAAATAAAAGATAAAACTTATCTCAAATAACGAAGTCACAATTAAAACCAAAAGTAGTTTAAAAAAAAAGATAAAAACTTATCTCAAATCCTCCACCAAACAGAATCTATGGAGAAAACAAAACCACACTTTAGTTTAAAAGAAGAAATCATTGTCAAACCAACACTTGGAGAAAACAAAACCACACTTTAGTTTAAAAGTAGAAATCATTGTCAAACCAACAAGAAGTAAAAACAAAACCACACTTTAGTTTAAAAGTAGAAATCATTGTCAAACCAACAAGAAGTCTCAAAACCAAAAAAGTCTCAAAACAAAAAGATAAAAACTTATCTCAAGTTCTCCACCAAACTCTTAAAGTTCCTTTAATCTTTAGTTTAAAAGAAGAAATCATTGTCAAACCAACAATAAGTCTTAATTAAAACCAAAAGTAATTTTAGTTTAAAAGTAGAAATCATTGTCAAACCAACAACAAGTCTCAATTAAAACTAAAAGTAGTCTTAAAAGATAAAAACTTATCTCAATTTCTCCACCAAACTCTTGAAGTTTCTTTGAATCTCTTGTCTTTCACAACACTCTCAATATAAAATTAAAATAAAAAGAATAAATATGTGGTGCCTGAAATCTCTCCAACTAACTCCCCAATTTTAGAAATTTCAAAGCTTTCCCAGTACATTCAGGACCCCTTTCAAAGTCTCAATCTTCCTTTTTTTAAAATTCTCAAAAAGGTGTCTTAGTATCTCTTCAAAATGTGTCTTGATTCGATGTATGTCCCCAAGAGATGCATGCTTTGGCAATAAATTTCTTCTACGGTGGTTGTAACCACCTATTAAGCCAATAGGTGCCTCAAAAACCTCTTCAAAATTCACAAAAACCAAATTTACTCATCCAATAACTGCCACTGGCGCTTAAGCGCGGGGCCTCCGGCGCTTAGGCGTGGCCGTCTCTGTTTAACCGACGCTTAGGCGCCAAAACACTTTTGCACATTTTTCACTAATTTGCTCCAAAATTGATCTTTTTTCACTCCTTTAAGAATTTTTCACATTTTTACCTGTACCTGAAAGAAAAACACAAAAATACCTTCTATTAAAGTGTAATATCTCAAAAATAGGTATAAAAATGTGTCTAAAAACACTATATATTGTAGGCGTATCAAAATCCCCCAAACTTAAAATGTTACTTTTCCTCAAGTGACACTTCAATCTTTAAAAACTAAATATGTATGATATGTATATGAGTTTCTTTAGGAATTACTAAAATTTAGATTTAGAAATATAGTAGTCCAATTTAGAAAAAAATATTCTGTCAATGAAACCAACTTAAAGTTTAGAAATTTTTAATGTTAAGAAAGATGAAAATATGAGTTCCTATCTAATCAGAAAGTATATGTAGATTTTCCAAAATTAGAATTTAGTTCTTTTATTATCTCCACTTAAAATCTTTTTTTAATAATAATTTTACTTACTATATTATATCTATAAGCTTAAAATTTTCTCAAGTCTTATACTATAAAAAGATCAAATGTAGAACCAATTTTTAATCAGGCACTAATCCTCAAGCTTCCCCTCTCTCACTTTTTCTTCTTCTTCATCTTCTTTTTTTTCTTTTTATTTTTCTTTCCTTTTTCTTTTTCTTTTCTTTTTCATTTTTTTTAGGAAAGGATTACTATGTCTGGATAGACCTTTAATAATTTTGAATTCTACTTTTCCTTTTCTAAAGCAAATTTTTGATACAAAACTTTTACTTATAAATATAATAATAGCTCTGAAAATTATTTTTAATAAAATAAATTTAAGTATTAAAAATAAAATTCTTAATTCCTAAAATTTTCAAAAATACAATGTTTCTTAGTAAAGATAATTACTAATATTAATCATTTTCTACACTAAAAACTTTTAACTTAAATTTTTTCTTCGTTACTCAAAATTTTCGTTAAATTCTCTTACTCATTTCTAAAATCAAATTTTACTTCCCTAATATAACTTCATATAATGATCAATTTTTCTTTTCAAATCAAATTCACTTGTAGTTCATTTGAGAACAAATAAAATTAAAGTTTTGAAAATATTTTCCATCCCCCCCTAAACTTAAATTTTTAACACATTAAACAGTTTAGCATCAACTATATATAAGCAGAAATGAAAATTAAAATAACTGCTAACGGGAATTTTTATACCCTAATGATACAATTATAAAACTAAAAACAAAAGTAAAATTAATTTTGATCAAATTTTCTAATATTTTCATTTCAATTCAACATGTAGAGATTCAATAGACTTCTAAACAGTTGGTATAAACATAAAAGCAAACTAACACACTAACTTGACTTCACAATCTCAATAATAAAAATAAACTCACAAACATGACAAAAAAAAATACAGAGTAGCAGTTTCTGATATTTAATATTTAAGACCTAAGTTAGGAAGATTTTCATCTTTTCAAAAGATAGAATAAAGTTAAGTTCTAAATTAACTAAATCAAAAAACTCACAATAATTACTATCCTAGAATTTTAAAACAAACTACTAACTAACACAAACATCACAATAACAATAAAATACAAAAGTCCAAAACACAATACATAGTACATATCATCATAAAGATGCAAATATAGCAGTACCACACCACATAGTCCACAACATAAAAATAAACAACACATCAAAAATCTCATGTCCAAAGAACATAGTCTAACACATATTACAAACATAAAAATCTCTCAATTCTACTCCTCATCTTCTGAATCACCGCTATACCACTTTTTTGCAGGCTCATAATCAGGATATTGAGGATATGAAGGAAATTGCACTCCTGGGTCACCCCTAATTAGGTTCTCCAGAGATGAGTGGAATTTTTCTTCATAATCACTCTTTCTCCTACTATACCTATTAGTATGCTCTGTAAAATGCTCTAAATTCTGAACTTTATCAGCAGTAAAATTAATATGATCTATCATCCTCTGCAATAATTGATCTTGGGTTTTAGTAGACTCACCTCTAGATGTAGAAGCACGTGAGGTAGATGGTCTAGATGTAGAAGCAGCAAGCGTCTCCATTCCATAACTCCTAGAAAATCCTCCTCTCCAGTCAAAAATAGAATGCTCTGAATAAGTCTTCACATTCACCTTAGTGATGGGCATAAGAGGTAACAACACTTCCTCCCAGCTATCATATTTAACTCCAGCCTACTCACACAAAGAAAAGATCAAAGAAGCAAATCCTAGACCTATAGTAGTAACGACAGTGACAGAACTGATGATAGTCTGATAAATCAAAGCTCCTATGTTGATGAGCTTTCCTTTCTGGATACAATAATTTAACGTCGCTCTCTCCCTCTGGTCACTTCACTGAGATGATTTGTTGGTAGCATACGAGTAGAAATAAAATAGTGTCAGGTCTTTGAAGGTGCACATAACTTTGAAGTTGGGAAGTTGACTCTCCTCTCCTTAGTGATCTTCAAAAGTCCTCTTCCAACAGTCAAGTAAGAAATAATCTCGTCTAACTTCGCTTCAGTCGGACTATAATTTGCATAAAAATATAATGTATCAGGTGGCAGATGATAAAACAAGTTGATTACCTCTGGTGAAAAAGGTACAAACTTTCCTCAAACCATGACTCTACTGTCTTCAACTTCAGGGAGGTTTGCATAGAACTCCCTAACAACAGAAATAATCGCCACAGCAGAGAAACAGCAGAATCGTTCCCACTGTCAGTGAACGATCAAATCCTCTACGTCTCCACCTGGATTCCTAAAACACCGCTCCTGAATCAGTTTTCGTGAAGCCTTTGAACTAAAAAATTTACTTGAATCGAAAGGGCTCTTTCCTTTGCTTCTCTTCATTTTTGGTGTCATTCTACAAATTTTATGAATTCCAAAAATAAATTCAAAAATCAAGTCTAAATTACTAAACTAAACTTCCAAAGTATAAACTACACTTCCCATGCAATTTCTATAGATCTTTTTTCTCATTTTTCACCATGAATAGTGAATTTTTGAATTTCTCCAAATGTGCTCAAAATAATAGAGTGAAAATCCAAAATTTTTGCATAGAAGTAAAGCTCTTACCTCAAGGAAAATGGATATAGCAAATTTCACTTGATTCCACCAAGAAATCTTCACTTTAGATGTGCCCTAGCCCTCAAAAATCATGAACTCGAGAGGTTGAAGGTGACGGTGACGTTAAAAATGGTGATTTTTGGGCTAAAATTTCACTTTTCACCATTCACGAACCGATTTTCATGAACCGGCGCTTAAACGCGGGTATATAGGGCTTAGGCGCCTACCTCTTGGGTTGGCTCACGATTAAGCACAAGCTGTGGCGGTTAGGAGCCAATGCACAATTTTTAAAATTTTTAAATTAAAGTAAAATGCACTATTTGCCTAAGTAAACCACCCCTAAATGGTCTTATAACACTTAAATGATTATTTTCAACTACCTATAACTCCCATCTCTCTCAAAATTCTCCATAATAACTATTTCAAACACAAATTTTCACACAAACAAACTTATATTAATTCATAAACAAGTACAAATACCTTTAAACGCTTAATTCTCACTCCAAATACTCTTGGATGAGAAAATTTTTCTAAATACAAATACATTACAATCATTTCACAATTAAACACATATAAGAAGTCATAAATACTAAAAATAAGACTTAAACATTAAACCACTTGAAAACAACAACTTCTAACACACAAATTCTAACACTAAACTTAATTCCATTCTTCATTCAAACGAAGAAATTCATGTCTTTCATTAGTCTCTCTAGGAATATAGAGTTGATAAAACAGAAGATGGTGACGAGCTCTGATACTATCTTCTTCAATCCACTTCAGCTTTATGAACATCACCTTACCTGCTTCCTCTATATAACTTATATGGCTAAATTGCATCTTCAATTGCCATCCAATATGCTCAAGATGTGCATGCAACTGAAGTACCTTGGTCTCTAATAAAGCCATATAATTCTCAATTTTGTTGATCTTCTCTGATATCCCTTCAATACTAACGGCTAAGAAACCGTTATGTTTTGTGTGCTTTGACTAATGAACCTCTTCCTCATGGTTTCTTCTTTCTTCTTCCAATCCATCTCCCATGAAGACATTTTCTCTAAATCTCACTTTATCTTAGACTTTTAGGGCAAGAAATGATCTGGGGTGAAATTCCTTCACAAAACTCTTCTATTTATAGGCCTGAATCCTTTCAATAACTCCTAGACACATTTAGAAACTACCTTGGCACATTTTTACAAACTAATTGGAGGTTAAACCTTCTAGAATATCAATTTTGCACATGTGTTCTGCCATGCTTAAGCACCGGATCTGGTGTTTAAGCGTCAGTGCAAATTTTTTCACCAGTCAACTTAAATTCTGACATGTCTAGGTCACTAAATAAAGTCTTAAAATCTTCACTAACACATAATAGTTTCAAAAATACAACCCTAATTTTCTTAATCACACACAAAACAACAATCAAAATAAAAACATTCTGATAACTATGTGTTGCCTCCCACAAAGCGCTTGGTTTTACGTCGTCAGCCCGACGTAACCAGTGCTTATTCCGGTTTACCCAACATCATTTCATCATTAAATTTATGTTGATCCCCTATAAAATAAGGTTTTAGTCTATGTCCATTAACTTTAAATATTTTCTCAGACTTAGGATCTTTAAATGACCTCCCAAGCATGTATGTAGAATGCAGAAGAGAAACCATCAGGGCCAGGAGCTTTATTGGGATAAATAGATTTGAAAGCATTCAAGATTTCCTACCCATATTGAGGTTAAACCAAACTAAGATTATTAGTATAATCATACTCATTCTCAAAATAAGTGGGATCAACAGGCATAGTGTGAGAAGAAGTGTGAAAGAGTTCAATGAAAAAGCTAACAGCACCATCACCAATCTTATTCATATTAGTTAAAATATTTCCATCAGTCTTTTTAATTTTTAAAATGTTGTTGATGTTTCTTCTATGCTTAAGAGTAGCATGTATTTGTATCCACTGCAACAAAGGAATAATCATTAGGCAAATTTTCCTCTAAAGCAATAGCATCCAATAAAGCTAGATGAGCTTGAGCAACAGTGTCCATCAAATGAGGGAAACTATCAAGTTGAGCTTCCAAGGAATCAACAATATTCTCAGCATCCTAAAATTTTTTATGAACATTACTAAAGACCCGGTAATTCCATTTAATGAGGTGAGCAGCCACTTTCTTATGCAATTGCCACAAGACAAACCAAGGAGTCCCAATGCCATCATAATGCCAAGTTTGTGTCACCAAATCAAGAAAAGTAGCATGTGAAGTCCAAACATTAAGAAATTTAAATCGTGAAATAAACTGCTTGACAGTAAAAGCCTAAGTGAGCAAAATAGTATTATGGTCAAAGATAACATGACTCAAATGTTGCACCTTCATAATAGGAAAGTAACTTATAAAAGCCAAATTAGCCAAAAAACGATCCAATCTCTGATAAAGAAATCCCCTCCTCCAAGTATAAGGAGATTAAGTATAGCCCAAGTCATAAAGACCAACATCAGACACAGAGTTAGAAAGTCTATTAATAAGAACAGGCTAAACTCTGCCACCTCCTTTTCTTTCCATCGGCTTCAAGATCATATTGAAATCCCAACCAATAAACCAATTCTCGTTGATGATACTTCCCATAGACTCAATTTTTTGCCAAAGCAAGTTTTTTTCATGCAAAGAAGAGCTAGAGTAAACAAAAGTGCCCCACCCCTGAAATCCATCAAAACAAATTTGAGTGAGAATGTATTGGTCCTCATCTTCAATAATTGAAAGAGTGGCAGTGAGCTTCCAAAAAACCCATATTTTGTTGTTAACGTTGCAGTAAGAACGATAGCCTTTGACTTTATCCAGTATTTTGTGTTTATTAACATGAACCAATGGTTCCAAAATAACAAAAATGAGTAATTTGTGAACCTTCCTAAATAATGTTACTATTTTTAAGTCTAGATAACTCAATGTTATGTTTAGCCTTTTTTCGTGAGTGCTTTTGCACCTTCCATTCATTTTCTAAAGTTGATGTAGCATTATCAAGAGCAGTATTTATATCAGAATGTATTCCAATTAGAGGAGAATGCACCATGGTATTAGGAAGAGTAGAGTGTTCATTATCTTTAGTGTTTCCTGCAAGAGAAGAGTGTCTATTATCAGTATTTACTTCCACAAGCTCCTCATTGATCATTTATTCGTCAGGCCCCGCAAGAGGGGAGTGTCCATAAGGCACATTAGCATTATGATTGTCAGATTTTTCAGCTAACATCACATTGTCATTTATCCGCATATGTATAGGTGTAGCATCATTACACAAATTTAAAACATCAGCTCCTTGATTCCCATCATTGATATTCAATTGTTTAGGTAACGCCTCAATACAATTATTTATAGTTCCTGTGACCAAAGGTTGCAAATTAGAAGAAGCATTAGTAGCAAGATTTTCAATTAAATCATTCTCATTTTCAGCACCAGGTGGAGCATCATGCAGATAAATAATTATATTGTTAACAGGATTCAAAGTTTGCCTAGAATTATTGGTATTTTTAAGTTGTGGATTAAGATGAAAGCAAGAAGTAGTTTGATGCCCAAACATTGAGCAATGAGTGCAGTAAGGAGAATGTCTTTCAATTTCAACAGGCTACGAATAACCTTGATGTTGCAAACCTATCCAAATTTCATTACAGAAAGCCTGAGTAATATCTCGTTCAACCAATATACGTGCTTCAGATGGTCTCGATAAAATGAAAGTTGCATGATCCATTTTCAAAGGCTTCCCATACGCAGCAGCAAGCGAAAAAAGTATTACGTGGTTAAGAGATGTAGTGTAAGCCCTGGAAATCAAATCCATACCAGAATAATACACAAATCAGCTTTAGGATCAAAATTAATAGACCATTTTCGAAATTTCATCAAACTATTTTCTACCCAAATGGACCCTTTAGCAAAGAGGTGAGTGTAATCCTCATCGTTAGCTAATTGAATAAATACATGTCTACCATCAATGATACTAACCTTTTATTTTTAACATTTCAAACTCTCTTCTGATGAACTCAACTTTAGGAATGCCATATGTAAATTTACCAACTAGGGCAAGATGACAAGAAGAGGCGAGCACAGAAGTTTCATCCTCAGTAACATAAAGTTCAAGTTTACTGTTTTTTCTTCAATTTTTTTATGAAAGTATAATCTCCACCAAAATTAAAAGTGTCATGAAAGCTTTGTGGAAAAAATTCAGAGGAAGGTGCGGAGGAAGCACCACCCCCATCTAAAACAGCATCAACAAACGTTCGAGAAACCGGAGACATATTCAAAGCTTGAAACTTAAAAGAAACGAGGAGCACTCGGTGAAAGGGAAAAAATAGAAGAAATAAACTCGAGTGATGTTGGAAAGATCTCACAAGCCAACCGGAGAAGCCCCATCCTCAAACGCCGGAAAATGCTTGAGATTCGCCGTAAATCCCTAACCCTAGCAGAGCTTCCATCGCAATTATATGTATGTGTGTGTGTGTGTGTGTGTGTGTGTGTGTGTGTGTGTGTGTGTGTGTATTAAAAGAGCACCTCATGGCTCCTTACGAGTTAAATGAAATGGTGGTTACAAATTTGGTGAGGGAAAGAGGATCCCCTCTAAAAATAAAGAAAAATAGATAAGAACCTAGGTTTTCCTCTTCCCGCATTACAACTCCACCCAAAAATAAAGAAAAAAGAGCAAATAGAAAATTAAAACCAAAATACATGTATCCAAAAAAAACGTATACCCAACCAAAGTAGTATAACCCCTCTAAACATGTATAAAGTGTGCAAAAAAGGTGTGAAAATTGCAAAGCCAAAACATCTTCCTAGATGTTGGATAGAGCTAAAGCCAAACCCGATAGTCCATAAGATGCAATTTAAATTCTGTGAAAGCACCAAATAGAAAGGTAACAGCCAGTAATAGAAGAAAAGAAACCATCCAACCAGTCCGTCCTGAAAGGAATAGAAAAAATGAGGATCCACCGACCACCAAAAGAGTTAGAGCGCATAATACATAGAAATATGTAGCTATAAGCCTCCAAAATAAGTTACTTGAGCCCATTTTCAAAAATATTGTAAAGAAGGGGCAAAAGGAGCAAAAGGCTTTCAGTTATCTGAAAGCAAGAAGTCCATAAGGAAATAAGAATTCTGAATAACCCCACCAAGCTTAAAGTAAGGAGCCATGAGCCTCCACAGTTAATTATGTGAGCATCAAAAACTATTTCCAAAAAGTGCCACCAAAGTATGCGAGTAAAATAAGAAAGAAAGCAAAAACAACCATCCTATCATAATTGCAGTTGTGGGTTAACCCACAAGCAAACCTCCAACATATATGCCATATTGCCAATCGTAATGAATGCAAAGAAATTAACAAAATGAAAAAGTTTCACTATAATGTGTTCCAAACTGATAGAGTATAAAAGCTTAAGTATATTCTTGTAAAGCAAAATCATCTAAAGCAACCCAAAATCAAAAGACTTAAGAGGAAGCAGGTCAGATAAAACCCACAAAATAGACATTTCATCTCCCTCAAGATTCATATGCAAGTATAGCAATTCCAACCCCCACCAAAGTAAAGGAGGACAAGCCCCCATATGTCCTAACTCGCAACAGATATCATAGGCATAGCAAAGGGATACCAACTGGTATAATCCATTAGGATACCAAAAAGCTGCATATGAAAGTTTGTCAACTGCCAAACCAAAACCAAAGGTTGGAGCCGTGGGCCTCCAACCTTAATCATAGTACTTAAAATAATGGAGCCATAGGCCTCCAAAAGTATCCCCAATTTATGTCACCAATTGTCGAGAGTAGAGTAGGAAAAGAAGTAATAGCATCTGCATAACCAGGAATCCACGGCATTTATACAGGTAAAAGATCCAACCAGAAACATGTTAACCTTTTGAAAAAGGTGTTGTAAGCTAATGTGTAAAACAAAGCCAATCAAAAAAAAAAGCATTATCCCATCTTAAGTTAAAGATCCAAAAGTACATAAACATTGTAGTATACCAAAATGCATCAGCCTCAAACCAAAGGCAGCTAATAAAAATGCTAAGCAAGTATATAGGGTACATCCAAAACATCACCATGAATTAGTTTATAAAGAGGATGAGTAGGAGTGTTACCAATAACGATACCAAGATGCCCCTTTTTAGCTAACCAATTAGCAGGCATATTTCCTTTCTGGTTAATGAAAGTATACTGAATAACAAGATTAGAATTGTTTACCATACTTTTAATTCAATTGAGCAAGATCGTAATATTCCTTTGGGGCTTGAGCGTGCCCGTTAATGTGTGAAACAAAACTTAAGAATCAGTTTCTAGAATGATATTAGAAAAGCCATAGGAAATAGCAATATATAAAGCACCCAAAACAGCCCTTGTTTCATTTTCCATAGGATAAGAAGCAAAGCAAGGTAAAGCAAAGAAAACAAGGCATTTCCCATTAGCATCCTGTAACAAGCCACCAATCGCAGCATTTTCCTCATTGAGCTGCCATCAATGTTAATCCAATTAATCAAAAATGGTCTCCTACCATTTCCAGGTTGAGAAGTATTATAGGCACAACCCACAGTTTTAGAGGCTTTCAGAAGCTCAACAACAATCAGAGAAACAAGGTTATAAGGCGTATGAGGAGAATCCTCATACTTAAGGTTGTTTCTACCCACCAAACAAACCAAAGAACAATCATAGGGAAGTAGAAAAGTTTTTTGTGATAGTGTTCAGAATTCTTCCAAGTCTTAAGAATAATTTTACGGTGAAAATAAGTAGGTCGTTGTATGCTAAAATAGCACCCAATAGGATGCCAAACTTCTCTAGCAAAAGCACGTTCATAAAATAGATGAGTGGGGGATTCAACCTCCTTCTAAAAAATGCAGCAAACAGAAGCAATCTTCAAGCCTTTCAATTTCAAAATATCACCAAAGGGGAGGAAATTATAGAACAAACTCCAAATAAAGAAAGAGATAGAAGAGGAGATGAATTGGGGCAAAATATATTTACTCCAAATCCATGGAGGGTAATTGTATAAATTAGAGTATATCATTTAAGTAATAGAAATAGTAGAGTAGAATTTCCACATAGGAACATCCTTAGTATCTATTTTAAGTGGAATATTAGCAACTAAAGGAGCCCCCTCACCTAATAAAGACCACAATTTAGGTATGTTCTAAGCTCCATCAGTCTAGCAGTCCCTAACAAGAAGATCATATTTAAAAGCAGAATGAGGCAAGTTCAACAAAGGGGAAGAACCCCAGTGATCATTCCAGAAGGAAATATGCCCCTCTCTCACACATCCCAGAAAATGAAATGAGAAGCCACCTCACAAGCAAGGGTGATGGCTTTCCAAATTTTAGAATCCCCAATTTTCCAGGAAACAATGGAAGGGTGAGTATATGTATAATATTTATGATGAAGAAATTGAGACCATAAGGAATCCTGAGCTCTAACTTTTTACTAAGGTTTGCACATATTTATGTCAATAATATCCTTAAGGGTTTTAAACCCAAGCCTCCCGAAAGTGTAAGGCTTACAACCTTTCTTCCACTTAGCCCAAATCTTAGAAGATCTATTCTATCGCCAAAGAAATTTGTTAAAAAGAACTTCAAGAGTAGACTGGGCACTCTTCTTAACCTTTAGCACCTACATAGAATATAAAGGAATGCTACATAATACACTTTTAAGAAGAGTGAGTCTACCACCATTAGACAAGAAAGTGTTTCTTCAATCATTGATTTTGGATTTCATTGTGTCCACAACCTCATCCATTTGAATTTGTTTCTTTCTAACCCTTTGCAAGTTTACTCCAAGTTATTTAATAGGAAGCTTTGCAATCTTACAACCAGTGTAACTAGAAGCCCAAGTTTCAATGTTGTTGTTCACCTTGTTGCCAAAGTAAATCGAGCACTTAGCCAAATTAAGGAGAAGGCCAGAAGCATCCTAAAAATCTTTAAACAACTTCATCATTGCTTTGATAGTAGGCTTACTAGCATTAGAGAATAAGATGACATCATCTACATATGCAAGGTGGCTAATGATAATTTCCAATTTATGAGAGTATTGAAAATGTGGATGAGTTTGATGCATCCTGTTTATGAGCCTCGAGAGATAATCAAAAGTAATAATAAAAGCGGTAGGGCAAAAGAGATCTCGTTATTTGATACCTCTAGTAGCAGAGAAAAAGCCATGAGATTTGCCATTAATGAGAACACTGTAGTGATTATTAGCTAACTATCTTTTAATGAGGGACCAAAATTCCCCTTTGAAACCCTTAGCTTGAAGTATATTAAGAATGAAGTCCCAACTTATAGTATCAAAAGCTTTTTTTTATATCAAGTTTAAAAATCATGTTACCTCCTCTACATTTCTTATCAAGGTCTTCAATCAATTCCTGAGTAAGCAAGATATTATCTGTAATGTCTCTTCCTTTTATAAAAGTCGATTGTTGATGGGATATAAAATGTGAGAGATGAGGCTGCAGCCTTTTAACAATGATCTTGCTCAACACTTTAGAGATAACAATGGTGAGAGAAATAGGATGAAAGTTATCCCAAGTAATTTTCTCATGTCATTTAGGAATGAGAACAATACAGGCTAAACTAAAATAGTTACCAGGATCTTCTCCCAAAAAGAAACTTTGGATAGCGTTTACCACCTTTTTTTTGATGATGTCCCAGCATTTGACATAAAAAGCAGAGGAGAAACCATCAGGACCAGGGGACTTGTTGGAGCTTATGGACTTGAAAGTAGAAAGAATTTCTTCTTCATCAGGAACCTGGCTTAAAGAAAGACTATTAAAAATTTTAAACTCATCCACAAAAACATTAGAATCAATAGGAGTGATAATAAGGTTATGTTGAAGGAGCTCCGTAAAGTAAAGCACAAGATTATCCCCAATCTCATCCAAATTAGTTAAAGTTTGACCTTTAGCATTTTTAATTTTCAGGATGCAATTCATGTTCCTTCTATGCTTTAAAGAGGCATGGAAGTAGTTAGTGTTTTGATCACCAGCAGTGAAGTGAAGGTAATTATCTTTTTGTTGAAGTAGAGCTTCCTTCATATTAATGGCTTCAAGTAAAGTCAAGTGAGCCTGAGCAATAGAGTTCACCATGTCGGGGGTACAAAGCACCTGAGATTCCAAAAGATCAACCACATTCTGAGCCTCCAAAACTTTAGTATGTACATTACCAAAGACTTGGTGATTCCATTTCCGAAAGTGAGCAGCTAATTTTTTATGCAATTGCCAGAGAATATTCCAGGATGAGCCAGCACCATCATAATTCCAGGAGAATTATTTGGCTCCCTACGTGTTAATCAAAAAAAGGTGAGTACAAAGATTGGGTTGGGAGAGGATTCCTATCGGCACTATTTTGTTGGGTGAGTGTGGAGTTGTCCATTGGAAGTTGTCGGTCGCCAGAATTGAAATCTCGTTGTCTGCTTCGGAAAGACGTTTAATTTACATATATATATATATATATATATATATATATATATATATATATATATATATATATATATATATATATATATA
>JXCR01141037.1:158318-176191 GCA_002079205.1 Phalaenopsis hybrid cultivar
GTTCTTACATGTTTTCACAATAAATTTTAACATCTGGATTGGCCAAATCAAGAAGTAAATGAAGTGCATGGATTTAAATCATCACAACTTATTCCAACATTAAAGATCAATACTCTCCACAATTTCCATCCAAAACTTAATTACTTTTCATTTTAAGAAGAAAGATAAAAAAAACTACTCAAAATCTATGGAGAAAACAAAATCACACTTTAGTTTAAAAGAAGAAATCATTGTCAAATCAACAACAAGTCTCGATTAAAACCAAAAGTAGTCTAAAACAAAAAGATTAAAAAACTTATCTCAAGTCCTCCACCAAACTCTTAAAGTTCCTTTGAATTTCTTCTCTTTTACAATCACTCAAAATAAAATAACAAAAAGGATAGAGTAAATAAAAAAGTGATTCCTAAAAATCTCTTTGAACTAACTCCCAAGAGAAGAACTTTCAAAATTTGTCAAATTTTCAGAACTCTTTTATAAATCCTCTCTACTTTCTTTATATTTTTCCAAGAGGTGCCTTGGGATCTCTTCAAAATGTGTCTTGATTTGATGTATTTGCCCAAGAGACGCATCCTTTCATGATAATTTTCGTCTATGGTGGTTACAACCACCTATTAAGCCAATGGGTGCCTTAAGAGCCTCTTCGAAATTCATGAAAACTGATGTTACTCATTTAGTAACTGCCACTGGTGCTTAAGCGCGGGGTCTCGGCGCTTAAGCGCGGGGTCACGACGCTTAGGCGCATCCTTCTCTGTTTAACCGGCGCTTAAGCGCCGAATCTGGCGCTTAGTCGCCAAAACTCTTTTGCACAATTTTTCATGTTTTTGCTCCAAATTTGATTCTTTTTCACTTCTTTAAGCATTTTTTTTCATTTTTACTTGTATCTGCAAGAAAAACACAAAAATACCTTCCATTAAAGCGCAAATATCTCAAAAATAGGTTATAAAAATGCGTCTAAAAACATTATATATTTTAGGTGTGTCAGCTAACCATGTCATTGAGCCCAATTTAGTGATCAACTTAATGTAGATGATTGTAAAATAGAGTTTATAAAAGATTTGGAGAGATTTTGAATTGGTTTGGAGGTTCAATTTGAAGGAATTTGAGCATTTGGTCAATTTGGGCATGTTGGGTTAGACTTGGGTTTAAGTTGGGCTAAGGCTCGGCTAAGTCTAAATTGATGGTTCAAAATGGTCTATAGGAATGTCATACAGAGTTTTCAACATAAATTGGGTATCAATTTTGGGGTTTGGGTATTCAATTTGGTTGAATTTGAGGGACATAGCCAATTTGAGGCAAATTTGAAGATTTTTGAACTTAGGTTGAAATTGGGTGAAATTGAGGCTTGACCAACTCCAACAGAGGGTCCAATTTGATGTGTAGGATAGTTAGGAAGAATTTAGGATTCAAAATGAGGTAATTGAGTGGGCTATGGAGTTCAATTGGATGATATTGGGTCATATAGTCAAAATTGGGGGTTTTGACTTGGATCAAAATTGAGCTCAAAGCATGGGTCGATTAGGCTTGGATGTGATTTGGATTGATCATATGAAAGATGAATTTGAGTTTAGGATTGAAATTGAATGGAATTGGGGTCAAATTGATGGACATTTGGGATGAATTTGGGTAAATTGGGCCTTTAATTGAAGGGTCCAAATTGGTTTCGGAGACATTAGAAGTGATTTTGGATGTTTTGGGAAAGTTTGGGGTGCCAAGGGTATTTTGGTAATTTTGGAAATTTTGGGTAGTTTTGGGCAATTTGGGTATTTTAAAATGGTTTGAAATGATTTTTGAACAAATTTAGATATTTTGGGTGAATTTGGGAATTTTGGCCAAATTTGGGGTTTCAAGGACATTTAGGTAATTTGGGTGGATTTAAGGGCAAAAGGTCAAGTTGGATATTTTGGTAGAATTGGGGTTCCAACCACTATGTATGAGCTATGGTCCAATGAAATCCCCATTTGGGTCCTCTATGCACTGGTCTTTGCTAAACCCTAGCCTAGGGCTACTGGGTCTAGGGGACCATCTACACGAGTCTCCCAAAATATTAAGGGATTTGGTCAACAAATCTGATTTTTGGGTTGTGAGTGGGTATAGGTGATAGTGAGTGTAAGTGAGTGAACTAGCTCCAGAACAACACCCAGGGTCAGCCCTAAGGTCAAGACGTCCTATGAGGACTCTCCTTGAGACCCTCCATATTGACCCCATCTACTAAGTGCTGGGCGTTAGGACCACTATGTGGAACTTCAAATTGAGCAAATAAGAGTTTAGAGTTTCTAATGGTGAGGGATCCCTTTCTAGTTTTCTAGGAATGGTCAACAGGAAAGTCCTATAGCTAGACCCTAGGCTACTAAAGAGGGAAAACTAAACTTCAACCAAAAGTAAGGTCAACAAATGGACCCCCAATAGGTGTGGTGTGCTGGGCATACACACCGCGCGTATTGGCATTGACTAACAAGATCAACAAAACCAATTCAGACTTCTAAGTCAACAGATCTAGAAAGGAGTGTAGAATCAAGTGCTAGCTACTCCTGTTGGGGAATTAGCAAGTGAATATCTGATTGAAATCAAGGAGTAGTAACTCTTACTAGGGATTGGAGAGTGGGTTTGAAATTATCAAGTTTCAGGTGTTTTTGGAGGAGGGGAGTCAGTATTTAGGTACTGACTCCGAGGTGGAAATTGAAACTTAGGCATCAATTCCAAAAAGGGAGAACCAGAATTTAGGTACGAAACTTGAAAAGGAGGGAATCAAAATTTAGGCACTGATCCTAAATTGGGAATTGAAATTTAGGTATCAATCCTAAAAGAGAGAGTCGGAATTTAGGTATCAACTTCAAAAGATAGGAATCAAAGTTTTGGTGCTGATCCCAAAAGGAGAGAATCAGAATTTAGGTACCGACCTCAAAAGATAGGAATCAGAATTTAGGTACTGATCCCGAAATGAGAATGGAAATTTAAGTATCAATCCTAAAAGAGAGAGTCGGAATTTAGGTACTGACCTCAAAAGATAGAATCAGAATTTAGGTACTGATCCCGGAAAGAGAATTGAAATTTAGGTATCAATCTCAGAAAGAGAGAGTTAGAATTTAGGTACTGACCTGAAAAGATAGGAATCACAATTTAGGTACCGTTCCTGGAAAGAGAATTGAAATTTAGGTATCAATCTCAGAAAGAGAGTCAAAATTTAGATACCGACCTCGGAAGATAGGAATCAAAATTTAGGTACTAATCCCGAGATGAGAATTGAAATTTAGGTATCAATCCCAAAAGAGAGAATCAGAATTTAGGTACAAATCTCAAAAGATAGGAATCAGAATTTAGGTACCGATCCCGAAAAGAGAATTGAAATTTAGGTATCAATCTCAGAGAGAGAGAGTCAAAATTCGGGTACCAACCTCAAAAGATAGGAATCAGAATTTTAGTACCAATCCTGGAAAGAGAATTGAAATTTATGTATCAATCTTAGAAAGAGAGTCAGAATTTAGTACCGACCTCGAAAGATAGGAATCATAATTTAGGTACTGGTCCCAAGATGAGAATTGAAATTTAGGTATCAATCCCAAAAGAGAGAGTTAGAATTTTGGTACCGACCTCAAAAGATAGGAATCAGAATTTAGGTACCGATCCCGGAAAGAAAATTGAAATTTAGGTATGAATCTTAGAAAGAAAGAGTCAAAATTTAGGTACCGACCTCAAAAGATAGGAATCATAATTTAGGTACCAATCCCGGAAAGAGAATTGAAATTTAGGTATCAATCTCAGAATGAGAGTTAGAATTTAGATACTGACCTCGATAGATAGGAATCAGAATTTAGGTATTGATCCCGAAATGAGAATAGAAGGTCGTGTTCCATTCAAGGGGGACTTATACCAATCTCGAAGATGTGTGTAGAGAATCGGATGTTGTGTTCCATTAAAGGTGGTCTTATACCAATTTCAAAGATGTGTGTAGAGAATCGGATGTCGTGTTCCATTAAAAGGGGTCTTATACCAATCTAGAAGATGTGTGTAGAGAATCAGATGTCGTGTTCCATTAAAAGGGGTCTTATACCAATCTCGAAGATGTGTGTAGAGAATCGAATGTCGTGTTCCTTTAAAGGTGGTCTTATACCAATCTCGAAGATGTGTGTCATGTGAGGTTAGGTATTGGTGAGGAAAATTTGTGAAACGTTTTTGAGATTTAGTGTAGAATATGAAATTCTGCGAGGATGAGCAGAAGATTAGTGTAGACAAAGATAGTCGTGTTGCACGAACAAAGAGTAAGAGACCTCAAAATCGAGATAATCAACTCAATAGATTTGTTTCCTTTTCTTGTTGTTTTTATCACATTTAATTATCAAAATATTATATATATATATATATATATATATATATATATATATATATATATATATATATTTGTATATATATATATATATATATATATATATATATATATATCTGTGTGTGTGTGTGTGTGTTAAAATTCAATTTTTGTTGGTCGGTTTTCAAAAGAGAGTATTTTATTTGAATTTTATTATTATCGAGTTTTATTTATTGTTTTGTTCTTTGTTTATTGTAGTTATGAACCAACGTATGGTTTTGTGGCTCTTTATCCATTATACAAAAGGGCAATTGAACAAACAGACTAAATTATGAAAGAGATTTCATTAATCTACTTCAAACAAGAGTTACAAATTAAACATAGGCTGAAGCATCAAAAAGAAGTACAATATGTTGAACGCATCAAAAGTACATCTAAAAATATCTCATGTTGGGTACATATCACAAGCTGAACATATTTCATACATATATCATCATATCTGTTGTCTCAAAATGCAGTACAAAAAGGTATCCCCTGACTGTCCATCCTCGGTGGAGTGAGCTCCTGATCGAGCTGACCTACTAAGCCATGCTTCAAGACAAGAGTTCCCTTTGCATGTGATTAGAGGTGCAACCCTCTCATAGCTCATAAAGTTGTGGCTCTTCTAATTCTGAATTTGGTTAGAATCCATATGGCATCTTGCTGTTGTCCATCCTTCTAAAAGTTACAGACACCCTGCAGTGTCGTACCCCTGGGATGCAGTGTTTGGCGATGTCTGCTCCATTTCCTTTAAGAATCAATACTAAACCCACTAGTAACGGAATCTCCACGGATCTTCTGAACTCGCTGGGGCCAATAACGTTTATTTCTTTCCCAAACAAAATGTTGCTCTTTCTCATGAAGGAGAACATGCAAAAAGGTCTCACAAAATCATGCTGGTCTATATGTGGGGGTATGCAATCGCCTTCATTGTAGATGTTGATGATGCAGCTGTTATAAATGCAATCAGCTGGAAGTATGCTCCATCGAACCATCCTCGTAATGATCCACTTTATCATAGGAGGTAATAGATCCACCTTATCATGTCTCAAAATCCCTGGGGGATTTCCTTGTCTGTCTTTGGTAAAATTATAACTGCAACTACATTGTATGGTGATTCTGCCATTTCCATGCATCCATTTTCGTGGTTCAAAATAGGTTCATTCCATCAGAAGACCCGCTCGACCCCTATCTCTTAAATCAAATATAGAGTTGAGAATGCTTCTTTTGTCGCTTTCAAAGAAGACTCAGGTATACAACTCCAAGCCTTCTAGTATGTTGACAAATCTTCCTTAAACTTCTTCATAAAATTCAAATTCCCTTTTGTTTAATTTACTCATTTTGTAGTATTCTGTCGTGGTGATGATCGGTGGCTGTTAAGGATGCTCACTCTTTTTAATATCTACAGGAACCCATGTTGGTTTTGTCTCTGTATCCAGCGGAATATATGATTCCTCCATTAAGTGATCGATGATCTGAAATCCATCATCGGTGGACGTGTACTCCTCTAGAGTATTGTAGCGCTCTAGGTTGAGGACATTGTAGTCCGGGCACTCTACAAATGCCCCTGTAGCTGGTATCCGTGTGGAAATTTTGACGTTGCATGTCGAGCAACCACCACAAAGCTCATCTAGAACCTCTAGTATCGTTGGCTCTATAGTGAACTCGGACTCATCCTCTGTGGCAGGCAAGCTGGAGGAAGTCTCTCTCATGTATGGATCATAGATTTTCCCCTTAAGAATCGGGGTAAGCAAATTCTCTGCCTCCTTTTGGCGTCTTATTTCTTCATGCAAGAAAGCTCTATGTTTTTTATGACTGGCATCGTAGTGGTGTGCCTGGCGGTCTCTCGTTGTCAGTAGTGACTAAGCCTCCAGTCGGTACAGTTATCTTAGATGGCAGGCGACTAATCCCCTCCATCGGATCTTGCTGCACTATTACTTTCTTCCTCTTTAGTGAGGAATCTTCTTTGGTGTTGACCTTCAACAGTGATGGTAGCCCTTCTTTTTATCGATGCCTGACCACATCCATCAGGGGACCCTCATAGTCTATATCAACTTGACTAAATTCCATGTCGAAGTCTATGATGTCACCCTGCGGTGCCCTTTCCTTGTTAAGTGCGAGATTCCAGCCATCTTTGAAAGCAAAAAGCAGCCTCCGTCCTGACATTTTCTGTGCAGACGACAGGAAAAACATCAATGTGCTGAAATTTAGCAGGAACAAGAACAAAACAAAGTGTTTATTAGGAAAAAAATTTATTTTATGTTGGTGAGAAGATCATTTAGTTATGTATATATTTTGTTTAATTTAGTAAAATATCAGACTTAAAAGTAGGAAGAAGAAAATTGAAGTATGTAAATTTCAAAAGTTTTCAGTATTTAAGTGTGTTAATACTGAAATATAAGTTTAGAAAATGTAGTCAAGCCTTCTTCTTTAAGTTGATTCAAGTGAAGCCAATTTTTAATTAGGCATCTCCTCAAGCTTCTCCTCACATCTTTTTCTTTATTTTTCTTTCTCTTTTTTTTTAGAATCATTTTCAATCCTTTTTCTTTTCTTTTCTTTTTCAGGATCATTTTCAATCCTTTTTCTTTTCTTTTCTTTTCCTCTTTTTTTTATGTGAGGATTATTATATCTGGATAACCTTTAATGATTATGAACTTCACTGTCATCTTCTTAAAGTCAAAAACTTTTCACATTCCTTCACTTTATAAATTTATATTAGCTTTAAAGATTTTTTTTTATAAAGTTTTAATCTTTTCTCCTTACATGAATTTTTAAGATTTTTAATACTTCAAAAATACAAATTCCTTTATTTATAATAGAAAAAACATAGTCATATTCTATCACACCAAATATCTTAATCTCTAAAATTAACCATTATTATTAAAAAAAATTTACTTATATTTACTATATATTTAGAAACACAAATATAGTTATATAATGTTACCCTCTAATACCACAAGTCATGTTAAATTTTAAAATATTTTGAAAATATAATAAATTGAGGTAAAAAAAATTAAGTTTCTTTTCTTTAAAAAAGAATTTTTCTTTCCCTCCCAAACTTAAATTTTTAAAATATTTTGCATGAAATCTAAAAAAATAAAGGGTGGAAGAAAACATTTAATACATAAAGAAAAGACTTACCTGTTGAAGGTTCTGATTTGAAACTTAAACTCAAAATATTGCAGGTGCTAATATGAAAAGCTACAAGACTTAAATCATTAAATAATACATAATACATATAAAAATTTGCTGAGCAAGAGTTAACTACAAATACATTCATCAAAGTACTAATAACTAACAACAGTACTAAAATGATTGTCATTATAAAAACAATCTCACAAATCTAATCTTCATAATTCAACATAACATTTAAAATAAAGTATCACACTCTAAGAATAAATAAATAGTCACAACAATACAGTACAATCAAACATAAACTAAATAAAAATCTAACTAAAGCATTACCAATCATCATCATCTTCTTCTTCTTCTTCTTCTTATACATCCAACTTTTGTTGTTGATATGGGGTAAAAAGGGTGAGTAGGAAACTGAACTGAGTGATCACCCCTCATGTGTATGACCATTGCATCATCATAAGCAGCATCATATTTGAACTTCTTTCTTGTCAAATCATCATTGTGTGCATTTCTGGACTCCATATTTTCCATTCTACTTTCCATTCTCAAGATATCTCCCATTGGATCATCATTTGCTCCATAAGTTCCTGGATAGTAGGGGTACTAGAAGTAGTACTTGAGGTAGAAAAAATATCCCTGATCCTACTTCCAGATCTCCATCCAACATGAGATTCATAAGTCTTTATATTGGCAGGCTCAATAGGTTTTAGAGGTTCAATCCTCTCCTCATTCATTCTAAAATCAACTCCTGCCTGTTCACATAGTATGAAAATCAGGGTTGGGTGTGCTAAACCGCCAGTAGTCTCTCCCAAAGCAATAGATCAAGTGTTTCTATAAATGATAGAGCCTACATCTATCATTCTCATCTACTGCATATAGAAGTTCAAGATGGCTCTATCCTTTGTAACCTCACTATGATGATTTGTTGGTATAATTCTACCATAAATAAAGTAATGTCAAGCCTTAGATACTACATTTAACATAGAAAGAGGAAAGTTTACCTTAACACCATTCTTCACCTTCCAAGCTCCTTTTCCATTAGTAAGAAAATAAATAACTTCATCTAAGGCCTCATTTGTAGCAAAAAATAATGTGTATTGCAGCTATACACATCCTCTAACTGATAAAATTCATTAATTTTCCTTAAAGTAAACTCCACCATTTTCCCACAAATAAACACATAGTCTTCAGAAGTCTCCTAAAAATTTGCATAGAACTCCGTCACTACACCAATAATAGCTATGGCAGAAAGTAACAAAAATTCTCCCACTGTCGAGCATTGATTATTTTCTTGACTTCTTCACCCGAATTTTTAAATCCTTGATCTGTAATTACTTTCTTAGTTGTAAGTAGACTATTGAAACAAATGTTTGCCTTGTAATTGACAAACATTTGATCATCAAAATCCACCTTTCTTTTTCCTTTGCTCATTCTTGGTGCCATGGTAATCTATGAAAATTTGATAAAATCCAAATAAATTCCCAAAAATTCCAAAAATCACAATGTGGAACGTTTTAAACTTAAATCTACTAAGTAAGAGTTCTTCACAAGGATTTTCTAAAAATCTTCTAAAAAAAATTTCAAAATTTCGGATCTCGGCAATATAAGATAAATCCTTGGTGAAAATAAAAAATTTTGAGTTCAAAGTGTAGCTCATACCTAAAGAAGATGAAATCTAAACTTCGTTTTCCTTAAAATCGCCTCAAATCCGAGCAATAACAAGCCCTAGGTGTAAAAGCCGGAGGTTGAAGGTGACTAAAAGGTAAAAATGGCATTTTTACTGTGCAAATTATGAATTATAAGGGGTTGGGTGGTTTTCGGGTTGAGGGCGCTGTCAGCGCCCATGCTGGCGTTGTTGGCGCTAGTGGCCAAAAAATTCATTTTTCTATTTTTTGCAAATTTCAATTTTTTTTTCAATTTACTCCAAAGTCTATTTAGTCTTTTTGAAAACTAATTTTTATCTTAAAATAATTCACAAACCAACATTTTCACAAAAAAACACCAAACTAACTTTTATAAATGAAAATACATTTTTTACAAATACATTTTTCTAATCACACTTTCACATACATAAAGCAAACTAAATTATAATTTAGCATCAAAATCAAGCCACAACATTAGAACGCTGACACAAAACTATACACACAATAAAAGTCAATAGAGTTTTAAAGAAAAGTAAAGTAAAATAAATCCAATCCACACAATTACATTAAAAAGATAATTACTTTAAAGAGTAAAGAGTCCAACTTCTTCAATTATTCTGCTTCATCTTCAGTACTTTCTCCTCCTCTAATATCTCTCATAGGCTGGTAATGGACATACAAATTGTAGAAGGGTCGGTACGGAAATTGATCAGTCAAATTTTCATCAATCCATCCATTTTTCTTGAACATCTGCACCAATCCTACTTCAATTGTTCAAGTATGATCAAAGTTCTCCTTCATCCTCTAATCTAGGTGATCAAAAAAATAGTTAAGATTTCCTATTGCATTCTTAATACTCTGAAATTTTCTTTCTATTTTCTTCATTTTCTTTGCCAAAGTTATTGAACTTCCAACTGTTTGTGGCATTAATAGTGTTGAAGCATGTGATGAATGATCCAAAATAATATCTAATGCTTCATTTTCATTCCCAATATAATTTTCATCAATAGGAATCATGGGCTCCCAAGGTAATAATACTTTCTCCTAACTTTTATATGGCACTTGAGATTGACTGCAAAGTAAGAAAATTATGGAAGGATGCCCCAGTCCATATATCGACCCATTCATAATAATACCCATAACATATTTCAAAATAATCAATCCCACATCAATGGGCTTTTCCATTTAAATGCAATAGTTTAAAATGACACTTTCTTTTGTAACTCTACTAATCTTCATGGTAGGAAGTAATTTTACAGATATGAAGAAATGCCATTGTTTTGATATTGAATTAAGCAGTGACGTGGAGAAACTAATGTATCCCTCATCTCTGATTTCCCAATTATCATTTTCATCTGTCAGAAAATTATATACATCTTTCATCATATCTCTCATTGTGATAGAATTTGTATAATGAAAGATTGGATGTTTTCTATCATATATAAATCATTAATTTGAGCCAGAGTAAATGGTACAACCTTACCTCGAACGAAGACGACTCCTTGAGTAATTCCACGTAAATTAGCATAGAATTCCTTTACCACTGGTACAACAATTGTAACGGTAGTGTAGCACAAAACTTCCCAACGTCTTTGTACAATGATTTTCCCAATCTGTGAACTTGGATTACTCAATCCATGATTGACAAAGCCTCTCTCCTTGATAAGTCTCTTTTCGTAATGACTTTGTTGTATAATCTCTGCGTGTCAAAATTGATAAACTTTCTTCCATTAAAACTTCATAACTTGAAGTATTTCTAGAATTGGAAGTCATGGAATTCGAAATTAGGAAGTTTATGGTCATCCAAGGCAGTCTTTAGGCATTTAAAAACACCTCTCAGTGGTTATTTAAGAGCGCAATTCTGCCAAAGTCCGCCGCATTCACACTGAACGTGCGAAACTACACAGGATGTCGTCAGTGCTCCCGATGGTGTTGTCGGCGCCATGGTCTATATAGGTGGGCGCCGTCGGCGCTCATTCTGGCACCGTCGGCGCCAAAGGCCAAAATCGTGTCTTTCATTTATTTGTTCAATTCGATTCTAATTCCTCCAATAGCAATATGTGTCTTGATTTATGAAATGTAAAATTGTGTAGGATTCAAAAATATTATTATCTCCTAATAAATAAAAATTCTTATTAAACAAAATAGTAATATATAGATATATATATCGATTTATATATGGGTTGTCTCCCATAAAGCGCTTCATTTAACGTCGTCAGCCCGACGTACCATTGTTTAATCAAGATGACTTAACATCAAAATCTCTTTAAATTGTGGCATGTGTCCTTCATAATAATGTTTAAATCGATGCCCATTAACTTTAAATATCTTTCCATTTTTAGAAACTTTAATAACAACAATTCCATAATTATAGAATTTAATCACCTTAAATGGTCCTAACCATTTGGGTTTCAGTTTTCCTGGAAATAATCTTAATCTTGTATTATATAATAAAACTTCTTGTCCAGGTTTGAACTTCTTTTTAATAATCTTCCGATCATGCTATATTTTTCTTTTCTCTTTATAGATTTTTGCATTATCATATGCTTCATTTCTAATCTCCTCAAGTTCATTGAGTTGCAATAATCTTTTCTCACTAGCATCTTTTAGATTAAAATTAAATTCCTTAGTAACCTAAAACGCTTTATGCTCCAATTCTACTGGTAAGTGGCATGTTTTTCCAAAAATAAGTTTATATGGGGATATTCCAATAGAAGACTTATAAGCAGTTCTATATGCCCATAACGCGGTATCCAATTTAGCAGACTAATCCAATTTATAAGGATTTATAGCTTTTTCTAAAATTTGTTTTATTTCACAACTTGATATCTCTGCTAGACCGCTGGTCTGAGGATGATAAGCAGTAGAGAATTTATGCATAATATCATATTTTTTAATTAATTTCTCGATTCTCTTATTCATAAAATGAGATCCTCTATTTGTAATAATTACTCTTGACATTCCATATCTTGCAAAAATATTTTCTTAAAAATTTTAGAAACACACTGAGCATCACATTTATGTACAACAATAGCTTCAATCCATTTGGACATATAATCAACAACAAGTAATATATATAATTTTCTAAATGAATGCATAAATTGTCCCATAAAATCTAATCCCCACACATCAAAAATTTCAAATTCTAATGTGTAATTTAGACACATTTTATTTCTTCTAGAAATATTTCCTACTGACTGACATCGATCACATGTTTTAATATATTCATTAACATCTCTAATAAGAGTAGGCCAATAAAATCCGGCTTGCAAAATTTTATATGCAGTTCTATTTGTTCGAAAATGTCCTCCAAATTGAGAATTATGACATCTTTCAATTATTTGTTGAGTTTCTTCATAAGGCACACACCTCCTAATAATTAGATTTTATTGTTTATACGCATATGGGTCATCCCAAAAATAGAATTTTGAATCATATATAATTTTTTATTAATTGTTGATTCTTAATATCTGGTAGTAGATTATCACTTACAATATAATTTATTATATCGTTTAATTATTGATTCTTAATATTTGGTGGTAGAATATCACTTACATTATAATTTACTATATCGGCATACCACAGTATATTTATTTCATCAATATTATATAATTGTTCATCAAGGAAATTTTATATAATTTCATTTGTAAAATTATTTAATATTTCTTTTTCTAGTCTAGACAAATGATCAGCTATTTAATTATCATTTCCCTTTTTATCAACTATAATAAAATTGAACTCTTGCAATAGAAGTATCCATCTAATTAATCTTGGTTTAGCATCCTTCTTTTGCATCAAGTATTTGATAGCAGAATGATCTATATGCACTATACATTTGGTTCCAATCAAGTAAGGTCTAAATTTATCAAAGGCATAGACAATAGCTAATAACTCTCTTTTAGTAGTAGTGTAATTAATTTGAGCATCGCTTAGAGTTTTACAAGCATAATATATTACTTTAAAAACTTTATTATGTCTTTGTCCTAAAACAGCTCCAATATCATAATCACTAGCATCACACATTATTTCAAATGGTTTCTCCCAATCATGTGAGACTATTATAGGTGCAATGATTAATTTTTCTTTCAATAATTCAAATGCTTTTATGCATTCCTCATTAAAATCAAATTTCGTATCTTTTTCTAAAAGTTGGCATAATGACTTAGTTATTTTTGAAAAAAATTTTATCTAACGTCTGTAGAAACCAACATGTCCTAGAAAACTTCTTATCCCTCTAACCGTAGTAGGAGGTGGTAATTTTTCAATAACTTGAATTTTTACAGGATCTACCTCCATGCCATTTTCAAAAACTTTATGCCCAAGTACAATTCCTCATGCAACGATAAATTGACATTTTTCTCAATTTAGTACTAGGTTGATTTTTTCACATAATTCCAGAATTTTTTCCAAGTTATTTAAACATAATTCAAATGAAGTCCTAAATACAGAGAAATCATCCATAAATACTTTCATTCCATGTTCAATTAAATTGCTAAATATTGACATCATACATCTTTGTAATGCCGCAAGTGCATTACAGACATATTTCCCAATTTTATACTAGGTTGATTTTTTCACATAATTCCAAAACTTTCTCTAAATTATTTAAACATAATTCAAATGAAGTCCTAAATACAGAGAAATCATCCATAAATACTTTCATTTCATGTTCAATTAAATTGTTAAATATTGACATTATATATCTTTTAAATGTCGCAGGTGCATTGCATAATCCAAAAGGCATTCCACGAAAAGCAAATGTTCCATAAGGGCTTGTAAATGTTGTCTTCTCTTGATCCTCAGAAGCAATTGGAATTTGATGATAACCGGTATATCCATCTAAAAATCAGTAATATTTATTTCCAGCCAATTTATCCAACATTTGGTCTAGAAAGGGTAAAGGAAAGTGATCTTTCCTGGTGGCCATGTTTAATTTTCTATAGTCTATACAAATTCACTAACCAATAACTTTTCTTATTAGAATTAATTCATTTTTCTCATTTACTTGAACGGTCACTCCTCTTTTCCTTAGAACACAGTGAATTGGGCTCACACAAGCACTGTCTGAAATAGGATATATAATTCAAACATCTAACCATTTTAAGAATTCTTTTTTAACAACTTCTTTCATTATTGGGCTTAATCTCCTCTGAAGATTAGCTTTAGGTTCGTATTGATCATCTAATAGAATTCTGTGCATACAAATTGAAGGACTAGTTCCTTTAATATCTATTAAAGTTCATCCAAAAGTCTTTTTATATCTTATATCTTTTCAACATGTCTATTAATTTTTGTTCTTGAATTTCAGTTAACTCAAAAGATACAATAACAGGTTATGTAGATGAATCTCCTAAAAACACATATTTTAAATGGGCAGGTAATATTTTCAGTTTAAGTTCAGATGATTTAATACTTGAAGGAATAAGATTTTTATTATAATTTTCCAACAAGTCTAAGGTTTTGAATTTATCCTGAGTATAATCTAAGTTTTCTTCTTTTATTCCATTCTCATTCTCAGTAAATTCTTCTTGCCTTAATTTTTCTCCAAACTCTTTCTTAAATTGCTCATTACTTGATAATCAGTAACTTTTATCCTAAAACATTCATTATATTTTTCTATTACAAGATATTTCATAGCTTTTGCAATATTAAATGTTAGTTTTTTATCATTAACACTCATTATTAATTCTCCTTTTTGCACATCTATCATAGCTCTCCCTGTTGCAATAAATGGTTTCCCATAAATAATAGGAATCTCTTTATCTTCCTTCATATCTAATACTACAAAGTATATAGGAAAAATAAATTTATCCACTTTTCCTAATACATCTTCTATAAGTCCTTTAGAATAAGTTATTGATCGACCAACTAACTGAAGAGTTATAGTAGTAGGAGAAATCTTTCCTAAATCTAAACGTTTAAAAATTGATAGAGGCATAAGATTGATACCGCTCCTAAATCACATAAAGCTTTTCCAAAAAGCTTTTCACCAATTACACAAGGTACAGTAAAACTAACAGGATCTTTTAACTTTTCAGGAAGCTTTTTCTGAATAATAGCGCTACACTCTTCATTGAGTGCAATGGTCTCATGATCTACAAACTTCCTTTTCTTGTTTTGTATATCTTTCATAAATTTCACATAACTTAACATTTGTTCCAAAGCCTCAATGAAAGGAATGTTTATTGTTAACTTTTTTAAAATTTCTAAAATTTTTGTAAATTGTTTGTCTTTATTCTTCTGCTTCATTCATTGAGGAAACGGAGGTAATGGTTTTTTTAAGGGAACTTGTATTTGTTCATTTTCATTATGGTCACTTTCAATCTCTTCCTTCTCCTCATCAACTTCAATTTCTCTTTGGATTCTTGTTTCAACTTCTTTTCCACTTCAAAATTGAATATCTTTAATTTGCTCCTTATTTTGATCTTTGGGATTAACTTCCACAGTACTCGAAATATTTCATGAAGGTCTGTTACTAAGTGCAGTAGCAATATGTCCTAATTGATTTTCAATATTTCTAATAGTAAGGTCTGTTACTAAGTGCAGTAGCAATATGTCCTAATTGATTTTCAATATTTCTAATAGCAGCCCCTTGATTTTGTATTTGATTTCTCATATTCAACATTACTTCTTCCATTATCAACTTCTTTTCATTAACTTGTGGGTTAGGGTTAGAGTTAAATTCAAGAGGATAATAAGGTCGATAATTAGGATTTCCTTGGTTGTTTAAATTTCCTGAGGGGTTCACTGAATTGATAAAATTATTTCAACTAAAATTCTGGTGATTTTTCCATCCAGGGTTGAAATAGTTAGAATAGGGATTGTTATTACAATTATTTATAGCATTCAAAGTTTCATAAGATGATTGAGTATAAATTATCTGCCATAGTGAATTTTCCTCTAATACTGGTGGCATTTGAGATAGTTCACTCCAATTTGATCAATCTTTTTTGATATAACAGCAATTTGAGATGCTAAAATAGACATTACATCAGATTCATGAATACTAGCTACTCTCTTAGGATTTACCCATTCAGAGGGCCATTGAAAATTATTAGTAGTCATTTCTTTTATTAAAGAGTATGTTTTATCAAAAGGTTTTGACATTAGTGATACACCTGCAACAACATCTATAATAGATCTAAGTGGTCCTACTAATCCATTGTAAAAAGTTTGAATTATTAACCAATCTAGTAAAGTATGGTGTGGACATTTTCTAAGGAGATCCTTAAATCTTTCTCAGGCTTCAAATATTGTTTCCCCTTCAAACTGACAAAAAAGATGTAATATCGTTTCTAAGCTTAGGGGTTTTCGAGGGTGGAAAATATTTAGCCAAAAATTTTTGTGATAGTTCTGCCCAAATTCTGATAGATCCAGATGCTAATGAATTTAACTAAGCTTTAGTTTTATCCCTTAGTGAAAAAGGAAGAAGTCTAAGCCTGATAGCATCATTAGACACCCCATCATATTTAAAAGTAGCACAAATTTCAAGAAAACTAGCAAGATGTAAGTTAGGATCTTCTGGTGTTCCTCCAAACTGATTATTTTTATATCATTTGAATAATAGCAAGTTTAAGCTCAAATGAATTAGCAGCAACACCAGGATTTTGAATAATTAAGTGAAGTTCATCTGTTGTCGGATTAGCATAATCTTGTAAGGGTTTTTTTCAATTTTCATTTATTTGATTATCTAAGATATTCGCCATTTCGTTCAAATTTTTATTTTGTTTTTGTTGTTTTAAAATTTTTCTAATGGTACGTTCTAATTCCGAATCGTAAAATACTAAACCTTCAGATCCAATATTTTGTATAAACAAATATAATAAGCAAAGAAAATTTTCTTAGAAATACTCTTAAATATATATAGTTATATAATTTTTTGGAATTTTGATTTTATATATTTTTTTGATTTTTTTATATATTTTGTCTCTAAATTTCCTAATTTACCCAATTTATTTAATTTACCGTTACTTTTCCCGGCAACGGCGCCAAAAACTTGATCCTGAAAAATATAGTTATGTAAAATTTATAAAGTAGACTCCGCTTTACAACGGTGTCAAAAACTTAATGTGGTATTTTATGAATAATAACATTAAGCACTTAATGTTGGGACTCTACGGAAGTATACGTATCATTATCAAGTAATATAAGACTTTCTATTTAAGTCCCAAATATCGATCCCACAAGGAAGGTTTAAATTTGAAATGAGAAATTAACTAGGTAATTCACAGAAATAAAACAAAATTACTTTCACTAATTTCGAATGTTTCAGATACTATCAGAACTAAATTATTAACTCTAGTAAGATTTAAATGCAAAGTTTAAAACACTAACTAGTAAAGTATGTTTATGTGATGAAGTTTTCTAATTGTCGGCACTATTTTTGGAGTGGGGTTTGCCCGTAAGAAGCTGTCAGTCATCGGAATTGAAATCCCGTTGCCCGTTTCGAAAGGATGTTTTTTTTTAAAAAATTTTAGTTTTGAAAAAGATGAAGTCAAACTGACCCCATAATTTTCATAGTTTAGATGAAATAGCACTTTACCTCAAATCTTGTATCTATCCCGAAGGATGAACACAAGAATTAAGGGTGAGGCTCGATCAAATAAACTAAAGAAAGTTATGACATCCATTTGGTCTGTCAAACCAATGTATTGGCCGACAAGTTCCCCTATTTAATATAAGAAATTAAATAGGGTTTATATTATGTTGGGTTCGGGAAAAGCTTCCTATAAGGGCAAGCCCCTATAGTTAAT
>JXCR01141041.1:0-14380 GCA_002079205.1 Phalaenopsis hybrid cultivar
CCATCATGAATCTAGAGACAATTTTTCAAACTTCATTTAAAAGGTCACCAGAGCTCCGACTTTAGCAAACTTACAGTCAAATTGACCGACTCAACGAGACAGTCCCAATGATATCAAAATCAGTTTAATTTGAGCCCAATCAAGCTCAAATCAAGTCATTAAACTACACTTGGAAGTTTTCCAAGCATAATTAAAAGGTCAAACAACTATCTACCTTGGTAAACTTATAGCTGAATTNATGTGGCCAACCCTAATTAATGGGATAAAGTTGTTGTTGTTTTTTGTTGTTGTTATGTTTGTTTGGTTTATATATTAATATTAATATTAATATTATTGATACACCATCAACACCTTCTTTCAACCATCATGAATCTAGAGACAATTTTTCAAACTTCATTTAAAAGGTCACCAGAGCTCCGACTTCAGCAAACTTACAGTCAAATTGACCGACTCAACGAGACAGACCCAATGATATCAAAATCAGCTTAATTTGAGTCCAATCAAGCTCAAATCAAGTCATTAAACCACACTTGGAAGTTTTCCAAGCATAATTAAAAGGTCAAACAACTATCTACCTTGGTAAACTTATAGCTGAATCAAGCATCTCGTTGAGATAAATCTAACGAGCTTAAGATAACTCAGTTCTGATATCATTAAGGCACTCAAATATGCATCAAAAGTCATCTAATCAAGAGAATCTCTCCAGACTACCCANTAAGCATCTCATTGAGATAAATCTAACGAGCTTAAGATAACTCAATTCTGATATCATTAAGGCACTCAAATATGCATCAAAAGTCATCTAATCAAGAGAATCTCTCCAGACTACCCAATCAAAGTGATTCATACTCTAGTATTAATAGCACTTAGACTTTATAAATAAAGCCCCACTTCTCTCTTGAGCGAGGGGAAGAGAGCTTAAGATTTGAGGAAGAGCTTGAAGCTTTGAGAAAGAAATGAAGTCCAACATCAATTCTATCATTGACCACCAATAATCATTGCCGACCACCACCGATCGCTGACGACCGCTGCTGACTGCCTTCAACTACCTTTGACCACTACAGACCTCCATAGACTACGTCAACCAACATTGACCATCGTCGACCTCCGCCGACCACTGTCGACCACCACCTGCCTACCGCCATCAATCATTATTGTTTGTAGCCCATTCCTTGTAACAAGTTCAGCACAAATTGACGTGTAACTCAGAAGACTTTGTAACTTTTTCCCACTGATACGGGTGGATTTAGTGTGTTAATTTTAAAAATATTTTTCAATATTACAAAATACACGCGACAGACACAATAACAAATATGCAAATTAATCCCAACAAAATAATATTAGTTAAAATAGTTTTATCATTTAAAAATCTTTAAACTGTCAAATCTCCTTAAAAAATAATGCAAGTATACGTATCGCTCAAGTAATAAAGGGCTCTAATGGAGTCCTAGATATCGATCCCACAGGGAAGTTAGAAATTTCTGTAAATAAGTTTCTGAAATTATAATGTAAAGTACTATTTTAAGAATACAAAAAGTAAACTGCGAAGTTTGAATAATAATTAACAGGTGAATGTTAAATAAAATGCAGTTTAAAGACAAAGTTAACTAAGCTAAATGTTAAACTTTCAAAAGTAAAATTACAAAAATTAAAACTACAATATTTTGATGAAAAGTTCAAATTTAGGAAAGCATCCTTCATTTTTACAATGAGTATATGTTTGTGAAGAAATTAAAATCATTTGAAAACATATATAAAAACTGTTTTGTGCTATATACGAGCAATCTTAATCCTTACTCTCTTCCGAGTGCACAAAGAACATTGATTAATTCGGAGTTTGGCTCCTAATCCCGTGGTTAAGCTAGGAGGATACTGGTTGCCACTCCAGAGCTCCCACTACTCCCTCCCCTGAGGGCTAACAATCTCACATCAATTTCCAATCAACTAGACCAAATTGAAGATTTTAATCCGTCACCTTAAAATCTCTAATTCTGCATCCAATAAAATATATTTCCCTATTTAATTGCACCTAATTCCATGGATGAAATACACTCTCATGAAAGCAAATGTGATTCTTCTTATGCTGTAGAAATCATAACCCTTTCAAAACATATTCTTTGCAACACATTTTAACATTTCAATTGACCAAATCAATAAGTAAATAAAGATCGGAGTTCAAATTATCACAAATTATTGACATTTAAAACCATATAAAACAAAATTAATTCTTCACAAAACCATATCTCAAAGTAGGGAGAAGGATAAAGAAGACTACTCAAAATTCATGAGAAGGATATGCAAAATAAGGATTTCATTAATAAAAATTTTTTTACAAAATAAAAGAAATAAAAGACACAACTTATCTCACAATCCTTCCTATGAAAACTCTTAGAAGTTCTCTCCAAACCTTTCTCTTTTTACATGCACTTCAGTTCTCTCTTAGAAGTGTGATGAAGAAGAAATCTCTCACCTTCTCTCTCCTCTTGCAGTCCTTGAAGAAAATCTTTAAGCCCTTGACTTTCTCTCTCTCTCTCTAACTTTCATTCACACCACACACCTCTTCTCGCCCCCCTTTCAAGCCCTAGACTTTCCTCTCTTTTATTGAAGGCTGCCTCCCTCTGAAAGGAATTCAAAATTTCCCCTCAAAATTCTGTCCAAAAGTCAACTCTTTTGAATTCAAATGACATGTACATTGATCTAAGAGACATATCCCTTCATAAAAGAACATTCCAAAGTGTCTAGATGTATTGAATTACTCTAAGGGGTGTTTAGAACAAGTTTCCCTATGAAAATTCATGCAAAATTTTTCTTGACCCGCCTTAATCAACAAAAAATCGTCTCTGGCAGATCTGGTGTCAAATCTGGTGCATCATGCACAAACTCTCTGTCAAATGGTGCATCTGACACAAAATTGGGTGCATCATGCACCAACTCTCTATCAAATGGTGCATCTGGAACCAACATGGTGCATCATCTTCTAGTTTGCTGAAGACCGCACTGTTCTGAGCTCGTCGATCTGGCACATCTAGCTCTAGAATTATAACTTCGCTATTTTGGCTCTAAATTTTGTCATTTTTGCTATTTTTGCTCCTAATGCCTAAAATTGACATACCTGCAACAAAAACATGGAAATAACTTTCTTTAAATTACAATATTACCAAAAATAAACATAAAATATATACTTAAAATAACATATTATTTTGGTGTATCAAAATCTCCCAAACTTAAATGTTACTTTTCCTCAAGTGACACCTTTACTATATAAAAACATATAACATAGAATAAAGACTAACTTATAACTTCTATACTTTAGTTCAATAAATAAAATAGTAAAACTTAATAAAAATATTTAATTACTTAGATTCAAATTCTAAGTCTAAAAGTACTTAGTAGTCAATTTTAAGATTTCTAAATCTCTATTTATTTCAAGAAGAATTGCAATTTGCCATATGAAGAATATTCAGAATATTCATATGAAAAAAAATTCAGAAAAAATTACTAATAATGCTACTAATAATCCAATATAAGTTTAGAAAATGTAATAAAGCTTTTTCCTTAAGTTGATTCAAGTAAAGCCAGTTTTTTATTAGGCATTTCTTCAAGCATCTCCTCACTTATTTTTCTTTTCTTTTCTTTTTCTTCTCTTTTATTTTTCTTTTTTTTTTTAGGATCTTTTCAATCCTTTCTCTTTTTTTTCAAGTGTGGATTACTAAATCTGGATAGCCTTTAATAGTTTCGAACTTCACTATCCTCTTCTCAAAGTTAAAACTTCTTACCTTTCTTTACTTTATAAATTCATATTAGTTTATAATTTTCATAAAGTCTCATTCTTTTCTTCTTACATGAATCTCTAAAATTCTTAATACTTCAAAATTACAAATTCCTTTACTTTAAATATAAAAACTTAGTCTTATCTTATCATACCAAATATCTTTAACATTGGAATTGACCTTCATTATTAAAAACTTTTACCTAAATTTACCATAATATTCATAAACTTAAGTATAGTCATTTAAAGTTTAATCTTAATATCCCATGTCATGTTAAATTAATTAAAAAAATATTGCTACTTAAGGAAAAATAAAATTTAGTTTAGTTCCTTTTTTTTAAAAAGAAGAAAATTTTCTTCCACCCAAACTTAAGTTCTTAAGCATTTCAAAAAATATTTTAGTTCAAAATTCATTTGGTGAAAGAAAGCAATCAATGTATGAAAATAAAACTATTTTGTAGAGGATTTCTAACTACAAAATTGGGCTCTAGTATACTGTAGGCACTAACTTTAAAAATACATACAGGCTTTAAAGCATTAAATGATACATAATATATTCTATAGAATTTGTTGAGATTTAAAAAAAGAAACAAAAACCGAAAATACTAAAAATGCAGAAAAAGGAAAAATCTATTGTTACTATTACAATTTTAATTCCACAACACAAAACTAAAAGTTTTTACTACTTTAGTTTCAAATGTCAACAAAAAAAAAACTCCATAGAACATACAAACAAACAAACAAACAATAAAACAAATAAACTAACTCCAGAAAATATCAATCTTGATCACCTTCCTCATCATCATCATCATCTTCTTCCTCTTCTTCTTCTTCTTCATCATGAATAGGAGCATATGGAGTAAAGCAGAGACAACTAGGAAACTCCACATTGTATTCACCCCTGAGATACCGCACCATAACATCCTTAAAAGCAATATCATGCTGAACTTTCCTCTGCTGATACTCATCATTATAAGCATTTTTTTCTCCAATCTCTCCAATTTGATTCTGAATATTTACTATATCTAATTGTTGAATCAAGAGTTGGTCCATAATGTTTTCTAATGATGCAGGGCGAGAAGTAGTTGCCCCTGCAGCTGATGTAGAGGGTCTGTCGCTTCTTCCACCACTAAATTCAACAAATGATTCAACTCTCTGAATCATATGCTTCCTAATAGGATTTTGTGGTTGTAATATTTCTTCATTTATATATGATTCTACTCTTGATTGTGCACAAAGAGTGAAAATCAGGGCATGTTAACCCAAACCACTAGCTGTAGAGCTCTTAGCTATACTTCGTGCATGATGAACTATAAGAGAACCAAAATCTATTGCTTTCATTTTCTTAATGCAAAGTTCAATACAGCTCTATCCTTTGATACATCGACAAGATGATTTGTTGGTAGAAATATAGCAGAAATGAAGTGGTTCCATACCTTTGATTGACTACTCAACATGGAAGCAGAGAAGTTAACCATCTTATTATTTTTAATCCTCCATGCTCCTTTTCCATCAGTCAGAAAGGCAATCAATTCATCCAGTGATGAATTAGCCATCATGAATGCATCATATTCATTGAAAAAGTCATTCCTTAGTCCATAAAAAACATTATTCATTTCTGCAGTAAATTCAACTTACTTACCTCTCACGAGTATGTGATCGTCATGAGTAAATGTTAAGTTGGCATAAAACTCCTGAATTTTTGGTACAATTGCTATTGCAGTGAAGTAGCAAAACTGTTCCCAATTTCTGACAAGTATCAACCTCTCGATCTCGCCACTCAGGTTAGCAAATGTCTCTTCCTGGATCAATCTTCTCGATTCAATTTGAGTGTTATAACTGTGTTGGGCCTTCAAATTAACAAATGTCTGCACTTCAAAATCATCCGATCTTAATCTCTTCACTCATGGAGCTATTTGAAATTCAACCAAAATCCAAATAAATTTTAAATAAATTACAAAATCAAAAATCTAACTCCCCAAGTAAATCTATTTAGTAAGAAACTTTTCACAGTGAGTTTTCTTCAAGATTTTTCATAAAAAATCCCAATTTTCAGATTTCCATAAGGTAGAAAAAATCCATGGTGAAAATATAAAATTTCTAAGTTANTACCAAAATCCAAATAAATTTTAAATAAATTTCAAAATAAAAAATCTAACTCCCCAAGTAAATCTATTTAGTAAGAAACTTTTCACAGTGAGTTTTCTTCAAGATTTTTCATAAAAAAATCCCAATTTTCAGATTTCCATAAGGTAGAAAAAATCCATGGTGAAAATATAAAATTTCTAAGTTAAAACAAAGCTCTTACCAAGAGAAGATGAAATCTATGATTTTAGCTTCCAAAATCTCTTATATCGCGCCTAATGTGAAGCCCTAGGTCAAGGTTTAGAGGTAGGACACGTCCCAAGCAGTAAAAATGGAGTTTATTGTGCATTTTTGTATTTTTTAGGCAATCTGGCGTTTTCGGGAGTTTGGCACATCATGCGCCAACTCTCTGTAATTTGGTGCTTCAACGACTTAATTTTTTCAGATTTCATTTTCTATGAAAATCTGCTATGTACTACTTTACATATACCTCNTAAGCAGTAAAAATGAAGTTTATTGTGCATTTTTGTATTTTTTAGGCAATCTAGCGTTTTCGGGAGTTTGGCACATCATGCGCCAACTCTCTGTAATTTGGCGCTTCAACGACTTAATTTTTTCAGATTTCATTTTCTATGAAAATCTGCTATGTACTACTTTACATATANGTTATATTTAAAAGTATGAAAATTTAGGTGTGTTTAAATATGGAGGTTATGATATAATAAGATTTTTTTTTTCTATTTATGACCCTCAAGTAGCTTTATATATAGGTTCTTAAGATAAATTATGGAATGACTTATAAGAATTAATACAAATGATACCTCTTGAAGAAAAAATTTTATTGGAAAAAATTTTAATGGACATATGGGTAGTGTAGTAGAAGATTTTAGAAATATTCATGGTGACTATAATTTTGAAGTGATTAATGAAAAAGGTAGAGATATATTAGATTTTGTTTTAGTGTATGATTTTGTTATAGCCATTACTTTATTAAGAAAGGGATGACCATATTATTACTTATAAGAATGGATTTAATAAAACACCAATTGATTAATTCCATATCAGAAGAAAAAATCGTCGAGAATGTATGGATTGGAAGGTTATCTCAAGTGCGGATTTAAGTAGTTAACATCGATTATTAGTTCTAGATTTTAAGATAAAGAGTTGTCAGATAAAGAATTATAGGAATCATTATCGTAAGATTAGATGGGGACACCTAAAAGGCACAAATAAAATTATTTTTATGAGTAAAATTCAAAATTTCAAAATTTGAGATGCTCATGAAAAAGCCATGTTNGCTAACAATCTCACATCAATTTCCAATCAACTAGACCAAATTGAAGATTTTAATCCGTCACCTTAAAATCTCTAATTCTGCATCCAATAAAATATATTTCCCTATTTAATTGCACCTAATTCCATGGATGAAATACACTCTCATGCAAGCAAATGTGATTCTCCTTATGCTGTAGAAATCATAACCCTTTCAAAACATATTCTTTGCAACACATTTTAACATTTCAATTGACCAAATCAATAAGTAAATAAAGATCGGAGTTCAAATTATCACAAATTATTGACATTTAAAACCATATAAAACAAAATTAATTCTTCACAAAACCATATCTCAAAGTAGGNAAAATTAATAAGTAAATAAAGATCGGAGTTCAAATTATCACAAATTATTGGCATTTAAAACCATATAAAACAAAATTAATTCTTCACAAAACCATATCTCAAAGTAGGGAGAAGGATAAAGAAGACTACTCAAAATTCATGAGAAGGATATGCAAAATAAGGATTTCATTAATAAAAATTTTTTTACAAAATAAAAGAAATAAAAGACACAACTTATCTCACAATCCTTCCTATGAAAACTCTTAGAAGTTCTCTCCAAACCTTTCTCTTTTTACATGCACTTCAGTTCTCTCTTAGAAGTGTGATGAAGAAGAAATTTCTCACCTTCTCTCTCCTCTTGCAGTCCTTGAAGGAAATCTTTAAGCCCTTGACTTTCTCTCTCTCTCTCTAACTTTCATTCACACCACACACCTCTTCTCNAGAAATCTCTCACCTTCTCTCTCCTCTTGCAGTCCTTGAAGAAAATCTTTAAGCCCTTGACTTTCTCTCTCTCTCTCTAACTTTCATTCACACCACACACCTCTTCTCCCCCCCCTTTCAAGCCCTAGACTTTCCTCTCTTTTATTGAAGGCTGCCTCCCTCTGAAAGGAATTCAAAATTTCCCCTCAAAATTCTGTCCAAAAGTCAACTCTTTTGAATTCAAATGACATGTACATTGATCTAAGAGACATATCCCTTCATAAAAGAACATTCCAAAGTGTCTAGATGTATTGAATTACTCTAAGGGGTGTTTAGAACAAGTTTCCCTATGAAAATTCATGCAAAATTTTTCTTGACCCGCCTTAATCAACAAAAAATCGTCTCTGGCAGATCTGGTGTCAAATCTGGTGCATCATGCACAAACTCTCTGTCAAATGGTGCATCTGACACAAAATTGGGTGCATCATGCACCAACTCTCTATCAAATGGTGCATCTGGAACCAACATGGTGCATCATCTTCTAGTTTGCTGAAGACCGCACTGTTCTGAGCTCGTCGATCTGGCACATCTAGCTCTAGAATTATAACTTCGCTATTTTGGCTCTAAATTTTGTCATTTTTGCTATTTTTGCTCCTAATGCCTAAAATTGACATACCTGCAACAAAAACATGGAAATAACTTTCTTTAAATTACAATATTACCAAAAATAAACATAAAATATATACTTAAAATAACATATTATTTTGGTGTATNGCAAAAAATCGTCTTTGGCAGATCTGATGTCAAATCTGGTGCATCATGCACAAACTCTCTGTCAAATGGTGCATCTGACACAAAAATTGGGTGCATCATGCACCAACTCTCTATCAAATGGTGCATCTGGAACCAACATGGCGCATCATCTTCTAGTTTGCTGAAGACCGCACTGTTCTGAGCTCGTCGATCTGGCACATCTAGCTCTAGAATTATAACTTCGCTATTTTGGCTCTAAATTTTGTCATTTTTGCTATTTTTGCTCATAATGCCTAAAATTGACATACCTGCAACAAAAACATGGAAATAACCTTCTTTAAATTACAATATTACCAAAAATAAACATAAAATATATACTTAAAATAACATATTATTTTGGTGTATCAAAATCTCCCAAACTTAAATGTTACTTTTCCTCAAGTGACACCTTTACTATATAAAAACATATAACATAGAATAAAGACTAACTTATAACTTCTATACTTTAGTTCAATAAATAAAATAGTAAAACTTAATAAAAATATTTAATTACTTAGATTCAAATTTTAAGTTTAAAAGTACTTAGTAGTCAATTTTAAGATTTCTAAATCTCTATTTATTTCAAGAAGAATTGCAATTTGCCATATGAAGAATATTCAGAATATTCATATGAAAAAAAATTCAGAAAAAATTACTAATAATGCTACTAATAATCCAATATAAGTTTAGAAAATGTAATAAAGCTTTTTCCTTAAGTTGATTCAAGTAAAGCCAGTTTTTTATTAGGCATTTCTTCAAGCATCTCCTCACTTATTTTTCTTTTCTTTTCTTTTTCTTCTCTTTTATTTTTCTTTTTTTTTTTAGGATCTTTTCAATCCTTTCTCTTTTTTTTCAAGTGTGGATTACTAAATCTGGATAGCCTTTAATAGTTTCGAACTTCACTATCCTCTNACATCTCCTCACTTATTTTTCTTTTCTTTTCTTTTTCTTCTCTTTTATTTTTCTTTTTTTTTAAGGATCTTTTCAATCATTTCTCTTTTTTTTCAAGTGTGGATTACTAAATCTGGATAGCCTTTAATAGTTTCGAACTTCACTATCCTCTTCTCAAAGTTAAAACTTCTTACCTTTCTTTACTTTATAAATTCATATTAGTTTATAATTTTCATAAAGTCTCATTCTTTTCTTCTTACATGAATCTCTAAAATTCTTAATACTTCAAAATTACAAATTCCTTTACTTTAAATATAAAAACTTAGTCTTATCTTATCATACTAAATATCTTTAACATTGGAATTGACCTTCATTATTAAAAACTTTTACCTAAATTTACCATAATATTCATAAACTTAAGTATAGTCATTTAAAGTTTAATCTTAATATCCCATGTCATGTTAAATTAATTAAAAAAATATTGCTACTTAAGGAAAAATAAAATTTAGTTTAGTTCCTTTTTTTTAAAAAGAAGAAAATTTTCTTCCACCCAAACTTAAGTTCTTAAGCATTTCAAAAAATATTTTAGTTCAAAATTCATTTGGTGAAAGAAAGCAATCAATGTATGAAAATAAAACTATTTTGTAGAGGATTTCTAACTACAAAATTGGGCTCTAGTATACTGTAGGCACTAACTTTAAAAATACATACAGGCTTTAAAGCATTAAATGATACATAATATATTCTATAGAATTTGTTGAGATTTAAAAAAAGAAACAAAAACCGAAAATACTAAAAATGCAGAAAAAGGAAAAATCTATTGTTACTATTACAATTTTAATTCCACAACACAAAACTAAAAGTTTTTACTACTTTAGTTTCAAATGTCAACAAAAAAAAAACTCCATAGAACATACAAACAAACAAACAAACAATAAAACAAATAAACTAACTCCAGAAAATATCAATCTTGATCACCTTCCTCATCATCATCATCATCTTCTTCCTCTTCTTCTTCTTCTTCATCATGAATAGGAGCATATGGAGTAAAGCAGAGACAACTAGGAAACTCCACATTGTATTCACCCCTGAGATACCGCACCATAACATCCTTAAAAGCAATATCATGCTGAACTTTCCTCTGCTGATACTCATCATTATAAGCATTTTTTTCTCCAATCTCTCCAATTTGATTCTGAATATTTACTATATCTAATTGTTGAATCAAGAGTTGGTCCATAATGTTTTCTAATGATGCAGGGCGAGAAGTAGTTGCCCCTGCAGCTGATGTAGAGGGTCTGTCGCTTCTTCCACCACTAAATTCAACAAATGATTCAACTCTCTGAATCATATGCTTCCTAATAGGATTTTGTGGTTGTAATATTTCTTCATTTATATATGATTCTACTCTTGATTGTGCACAAAGAGTGAAAATCAGGGCATGTTAACCCAAACCACTAGCTGTAGAGCTCTTAGCTATACTTCGTGCATGATGAACTATAAGAGAACCAAAATCTATTGCTTTCATTTTCTTAATGCAAAGTTCAATACAGCTCTATCCTTTGATACATCGACAAGATGATTTGTTGGTAGAAATATAGCAGAAATGAAGTGGTTCCATACCTTTGATTGACTACTCAACATGGAAGCAGAGAAGTTAACCATCTTATTATTTTTAATCCTCCATGCTCCTTTTCCATCAGTCAGAAAGGCAATCAATTCATCCAGTGATGAATTAGCCATCATGAATGCATCATATTCATTGAAAAATTCATTCCTTAGTCCATAAAAAACATTATTCATTTCTGCAGTAAATTCAACTTACTTACCTCTCACGAGTATGTGATCGTCATGAGTAAATGTTAAGTTGGCATAAAACTCCTGAATTTTTGGTACAATTGCTATTGCAGTGAAGTAGCAAAACTGTTCCCAATTTCTGACAAGTATCAACCTCTCGATCTCGCCACTCAGGTTAGCAAATGTCTCTTCCTGGATCAATCTTCTCGATTCAATTTGAGTGTTATAACTGTGTTGGGCCTTCAAATTAACAAATGTCTGCACTTCAAAATCATCCGATCTTAATCTCTTCACTCATGGAGCTATTTGAAATTCTACCAAAATCCAAATAAATTTTAAATAAATTTCAAAATAAAAAATCTAACTCCCCAAGTAAATCTATTTAGTAAGAAACTTTTCACAGTGAGTTTTCTTCAAGATTTTTCATAAAAAAATCCCAATTTTCAGATTTCCATAAGGTAGAAAAAATCCATGGTGAAAATATAAAATTTCTAAGTTAAAACAAAGCTCTTACCAAGAGAAGATGAAATCTATGATTTTAGCTTCCAAAATCTCTTATATCGCGCCTAATGTGAAGCCCTAGGTCAAGGTTTAGAGGTAGGACACGTCCCAAGCAGTAAAAATGGAGTTTATTGTGCATTTTTGTATTTTTTAGGCAATCTGGCGTTTTCGGGAGTTTGGCACATCATGCGCCAACTCTCTGTAATTTGGTGCTTCAACGACTTAATTTTTTCAGATTTCATTTTCTATGAAAATCTGCTATGTACTACTTTACATATACCTCTAATTAACTCAAATGAACTTTTGTAAGCACAATTAAACATTACTCTAATATCATTCTTTCACAAACAACACAAAACTCACTTTTATATATAAAATCCGCGCTATTAGAAACTAACATTTATCAAGCCAACAAACATCTAATTCAGTGTTTAAAGCGAACCAAAACATCATAACACTGAAATCTAAACATGAAAATTCCAAATATAAAAATTGATATTGTTCATCAATAAAATTAAATACAATCCAACACATCAAACAACTAAATCAAGCAGTACTAAATAAAACATTCCGTGCATAAATTAAGTTCAAATATCTTCTTCACTCTCGTCCTCCTAGATATCTCCTATAGATTGGAAGTGCACATACAAGTTGTAGAAGGGTCAATAAGGAAACTCATCATTCAAATCCTCCTCAATCCAAGAATGTTTCTTGAACATATGTACCGAGCCATGTTCAATACGCCCAGTATGCTCAAAATGTTCTTTAAGTTTCCAATCCAAGTGATCCAACATTTCAAAAATATTCCCCATTGCATGCATAAGATTCTACACTTCTTTTTCTAAATTCTTGACCCTTTTTTAACAGTGCATTAGAACTGAAGTAAGGTTGAATAGGTGATGAATTCTGGGAACGCTGATCCACCAGTACATTCTTATCATTTTCATCTCCCATTCCACTACAGTTGCAATAGACTTCTGGATCCATCGACTTCCAAAGAAGAAACATTTTTTCCCAACTCTCGTGAAGTACTTGCGATTGACTGCATAGTAGGAAAATAGTGGATGGATGTCTAAGTCTTGTTGCAGATCCATTCACAATCAAACCCAACCGATTTCACAATGATTGATCCAATATAAATAGGTATTCCGATTTGAATATAGTAATTCAAAATAGCACTCTCCTTAGTTACCTTACTGATTTTAATAGTAGACAGTAATTTAGATGCAATAAAGAAGTGTCATGCCTTAGAAATAGAATTTAACAATGATGACGAAAAACTTATAATCCCATCATCTCTGGCCTCCCGATTTGCATCTTCATCCGTAAGGTACCGATAAAGTTCATTCATATTATCTCTCATAGCGGTTAAATTTGCATAATGACAGATAGGTACATTTTCAATCATAAACATTTCATTTATTCTTGAAGGAGTGAATTGCACAAACTTGCCTCACACATAGATAAATCCTTGGTTGATTCCATGTAGATTTGCATAAAAAATTTTCACCACAGGGATAACTACGACAAAGCACTTCACAACATCTCTCAATTCAAGTATTCGACATATTGAATCCTTGATTCAAAAACCCCATTTCTTTGATTAGCCTCTTCTTCACTAGAGCAAGATCATGCAACTTCTGCGCATCGAAACTAATGAAATTTCTCTGGTTGAAATATCCAAATCTAGCAGAATTTGTAGAGTGGGACGCCATTCAAATTGAAATCTAATCACTCCTCTCTCGTTTCCGCCCTAAAATCGACTTTGGAATCAGTTTTTGAGAATTTTAAAGAGAACCCCCCAAAAACTGTCAAAAACCACCTTTTGAAATATTTTAAGTCATTTTCATTGCTACGATGCATCATGCACCATCTCTCATAATTTAGTGCATCATGTTCCAATCTGGCGCATCATACGCCAGTTCCAAAAAAATCACTTCGTTTTAGTAAAGGCCCGCCGAATTCTCTTGTTCCCAGGATCATTGGCCTTCTGCAGATCCATATTTATGCATTGTTCTTGATTTCAGCCCAGCTGATGGCCCGCCGACCCCACAATGGTAAAGCAAAGGTAAGAAAACCAAAAAAGTGGTAATTTGCAGGGATCGAAACAACTCCCCCATTTCATGGCGTAAAAAGATCATCCAAATGAGCTAAGCTCATATATATATATATACACGATAAGAATAAGAGGCTCCAAATTTTGATATTTTCACACGACAAAATTGATCTCATCATTAGTTCGACATGATTCTCGATGCTAGGNTAACCCAAACCACTAGCTGTAGAGCTCTTAGCTATACTTCGTGCATGATGAACTATAAGAGAACCAAAATCTATTGCTTTCATTTTCTTAATGCAAAGTTCAATACAGCTCTATCCTTTGATACATCGACAAGATGATTTGTTGGTAGAAATATAGCAGAAATGAAGTGGTTCCATACCTTTGATTGACTACTCAACATGGAAGCAGAGAAGTTAACCATCTTATTATTTTTAATCCTCCATGCT
>JXCR01141043.1:3274-16192 GCA_002079205.1 Phalaenopsis hybrid cultivar
CCTCACGGGTAAGGAGTAGGAACCAAAGCCAGCAAAGCCACCTCCCCTATAATCATTCAAATGATTCAAACCCAACAAGAGGGGACAAACTAAACTCAAGAAATTTCGATGGGTCTCACGGGTAGGAGTAGGAACCAAAGCCAGCAAATCCCAACAAGAAACAAAGCCAAAACCGAGCTCATCAAGGCCGAAACTAGCAAACACAGCCCTTACCTTAGAGCCAACCCAAGTCCAGCAAAGGTTAGACAAAGCAAATCAAGACCAACAACTAGAGCTAAACCAAGTCTGGCAGAGCTAAAACAAGCAAACACAGCCCGCACTAGAGCTGAACCAAGTCCAGCAAGGCCAAACAAAACCAACACATCTTCCCAACTAGAGTCAAACCCAGCTCAACCAGAAGCAAAGCCAAAGCCAGCCTTCAACTAGAAACAAAGCCAAAGCCACCCCTCAACTAAGGACAAAGCCAACGCCAGCCCCAAACCAGAGCCAAAGCCAGCCCAACAAGAGACAAAGCCAAATCCAGCCTTCAACTAAAGACAAACCGAGCTCAACCAAGAACCAAAGCCAAAGCCAGCCCTCATAGCTCCCTATCAAGAGCCAAACCAAGCTCAACCAAGAACCAAAGCCAAAGCCAGCCCTCAACTAGAGCCAATCCAAGCCCAGTAGAAGCCAAACAAAGTGCAGCAGGGCTAAAACACAAGAGCCTTTAAAGCCAGCGAGAGAGCTCTAACATCTCAATAAAAGCCAAGACTCAAGTTTCCACAGAAACCAAAGTCCCATACTCCTGAAATGAAAACTGAGCACCAACAAAAGCCCAAAGCCGAGCCTAACGATATCAAAATCCAGACTCCCATAAAGCATTAAAGATCCAACCATTTCACCCCAAAAACAGTGACTTCAAATCAAGCCAAAACCAAGTTCAACAAGAACCAGAAACGAAATCTGAGTTCAACAAGAAACAAGAAGCCAAAATCGAGCTCAACGAAAACCCAGAAGCCAAAGTCAGAGCTCAACAAGATTAAAACAAGCCCAAGCATTGATATAATCGAGCCATACAACATTAAAGCTCTAGCCATTTTAAGCTCAAGGAACGACCTGCATGTCTAAACATTCTAAGCATGAAATTATTCCAACAAATATATGAACAGGGGAGATGCCTCATGAAGAGTTAAGCCAAACTCTCAAAACAAGATACAAGGCTTTCCACATTAAATAAAATTTTTCATAACCNTAAGGCTTTCCACATTAAATAAAACTTTTCATAACCTGCATTTCAAGCTGGGGAAAGCCACAGGAAGCCCAAANGAGAATCTCAGGAAACCAGGGCACAAGAAAGAAAGGGAAGAAGATGTACCTTCTCAATGCAAATGTAAAGCACNAAGAATCTCAGGAAACCAGGGCACAAGAAAGAAAGGGAAGAAGATGTACCTTCTCAATGCAAATGTAAAGCACAACAACGCAAGAAAACCACCTCAAAGAAATGCTCTCCCAGAGAAATTCCCTCTCTAATCTCCTCACAGCTGCAAATACCTATTCCTCTCTTTTTTTTTGCAAACGTTTTTTCAACAACCTCAAAATCAAAGGTATCCTTATATGCAGAGAAGAGGGGAGAAGAGAAAAGAGATCACACCCAAAGGTCCCCGGCACTCGAATCGGGCCAAGGAAAGAAAAGGGACGGTCCCTGCTCACAGAAGGCGAAGCCACCGAAGTCTCTCGAACCGAGCGGCGAGAGTAATGGCAGCGAGGGAAGCATCGGGAAGAAGAGAAGTAATGTCATTCCAGTGTACCAGGGAGCAAGCTTCCCAGAGTCAAACTACCAAGAAAAGGAGATCCACGGCTCAAGGAGACTGGCACGGCTTCGGGAAAGAAGGCCGCGGGCAGAGAGTGTCGGGCAAGAACGCNCTCTTTTTTTTTTTGCAAACTTTTTTTCAACAACCTCAAAATCAAAGGAAGGTATCCTTACATGCAGAGTAGAGGGGAGAAGAGAAAAGAGATCACACCCAACGGTCCCCGGCACTCGAATGGGCCAAGGAAAGAAAAGGGACGGTCCCTGCTCACAGAAGGCGAAGCCACCGAAGTCTCTCGGACCGAGCGGCGAGAGTAATGGCAGCGAGGGAAGCATCGGGAAGAAGAGAAGTAATGCCATTCCAGTGTACCAGGGAGCAAGCTTCCCATAGTCAAACTACCAAGAAAAAGGAAATCCACGGCTCAAGGAGACTGGCATGGCTTCGGGAAAGAAGGCCGCGGGCAGAGTGTCGGGCAAGGACGCAAGCGAAGTCAACTTTCTCTCGCGTGGAGGAGGAGAAGCTCGCTCGGCTTGAGACCGAGAAAGGGAAAGAGCCAGACACGCGAACGGGAGAGGGAGAAGAGGCAGAGAGTGCTAGGGATTATNAAGTCAACTTTCTCTCGCGTGGAAGAGGAGAAGCTCGCTCGGCTCGAGACCGAGAAAGGGAAAGAGCCAGACACGCGAACGGGAGAGGGAGAAGAGGCAGAGAGTGCTAGGGATTAAAGAGGAAAGAAGACGGGTAAATAAAAAAAAAGGTTAATATATATATATTAAATAAAACCCGATTTACTCGCGCGCGGCGACGTAACAAAATGGGTGTTCTCCCTGGGCAAAATCGACGTTCCGAACGCGCCGGTGCAGTCCGTTTTGTCATCCGGGGTCGCTCGGACGACGTCGTCGATGATCAGGTCAAAAACGCGTCGAAATTCAAATTTTACATAATATCGACCCGCGATCGATCGTCTCAAAAAGGTTTACTCGAGCCCTCGATAAATAACAGTGCGAGCGATGCGAATTGCGGCGATCGGACGCGGCGACTCTCCGAATTGCGAAGCTTCGTGTGCGCGGGAGTGCGAATTATGCAGAAGACCACCCTAAGGCTCAGAAAGGTCCTACAGGAATCTCTTTTGGGTTTCCTTATGTCGGTTTCATCCTTCTAAGTGCTAGAAGTCGATACCACACACGCGAAGCTCCAAAAGAAGACGGAAGTAGGTCAGACAAAAATGAGGCGGGTCCCACTTCTAAGGTTCTAAGATAGTCGCAGGAAGACCCCTAAGGCTAGATCCTAACTCCTACGAGAAATACTAGACCTCACGAAAAATGAGGTCAACAGCAATCAACCACTTGCTCTCTAGTGGCTACATAACTTAGCTCCTGTAGACCATTATTAAACTATTCCATGATGAAGAACCTATCAATCTCCACACATTTGGTTCTATCATGTTGCACAGGGTTGTTGGCGGTGTTGATTGTTGACTTGTTGCCCCACCACAACTTCATTTTAGTTCTTTGGTCCGCCTTAAGCTCTACCAACAAGGCTCTCAGTCACATCATCTCAGCATCTCCTAAAACCATGGCCATATACTCTGCCTCTGTTGTTAACCTTGCAACTATTAATTGTTTCTTGCACTTCCACGAGACCAAATTGCCCCATACAAACATACAGAATCTAAATGTGGACTTCCTGTCATCCATACAACTCCCCAATCAGAGTTACAATAGCCTTCAATTCTTACATGTCAATTATTCCTTAAGATCAGCCCCTTCCTTGGTGCACCTTTTAGATATCTCAAAATCTTATATAATGCATCCATGTGACCCTTCCTCAAATCCTACATGTAGCAACTCACCATACTTAGTGCAAATGATATTTCGGGACGAGTGTGAATCGGATAGATGAGACAACCTAACACCTCTGATACCTCTCGCAATCAACTGACTGTTTTGCCACTGCGCTCAACTTTCTCTTCTAATCAAATGATGAAACAGTAGGCTTGCATCCCAACATGTTTGTCTCTTTGAGCAAGTTTAACACATACTTCCTCTGAGATAGAACAATCGTCTCTGCTCCACGAGCCACCTTAATTCCAAGAAAGTATCTCAGCTATCTCAGGTCCATCTCAAATTTTTTGCCCAAACTTGTCTTCAATTAAGCAATCTCTCCCTCATCACCCCCAGTGAGAATCATATCATCCACATACATAGTAAGAATAGTAATGTGACCACCATGTCGTCAGAAAAATAATGTGAGGTCAGCATTGATCTGTCGGTAGCCCATGTCTATCATTGCTTTCTTGAACTTGTCGAACCAGGCTCGATGAGACTGTTACAAACCATACAATAACTTCTTGAGCCTACACACCTTGCTCACTATCTGGGAAGCAGTGAATCTAGGTGGTATCTCCATATGTACCTCCTCCAGCAGCTGCCCATGAGGAAAAGATTTCTTCATATTCAGTTAGTGGAGTCTCTATCCATCATTCACTTACAGAGATGTCAATGTCCTCATTGTGCTCATCTTTGCGACTGATGCAAAGATTTCATCAATATCAATGTCATAAGTCTGACTGTACCCTTTTGCCACTAGTCGTCCTTTGTAATTCTCCACCTTCCCTTCTGGAGTTTGTTTTACCGTGAAGATCCACTTGTATTTAATTGTCTTCTTCCCTGCTGGTAGTGGTACAATCTTTCATGTTCGATTTTTATCAAGAGCTCTAAGCTCTTCATAAATCGTTGCTTTCCACTTTGGATCCTCTTTAACAACCTACCAACACTTGGGTATAGAGATAGAGTCCAATTATGCAATGAATGCTTCATGTAAATGTGAGATGTTAGAATACAAAACAAAGTTTGCAATTTCAAGTTCCCAGGGTAAGAGTGGGCAGAAGAGGAATAATATCACCTGGGAGTTTTGAATCAAAAGTGGATGGTGTAGGTGTCTCAAAAGTTGGGGAAGACTGGGATAAGGGACTTGTTGGCACAGCAGGTATGTTCCCTTAGTTTGCTTCTTCCTCCGCATATACACCCTTAGCTCACCTTCAACCTGAAGCCCACCACCTCTAGAATCAATCTCATCGATTTTCGTCTCGTTAGTTGATTCATCCCACATCACAGGACATGGCAATTCTCCCACTTGCATCACTCCATCATTACTACCACTCACTCTCTCTTGCCTCATATGAATAATATCACCTAGGAGTTTTGAATGAAAAGTGAATGATGTAGGTGTCTCAAAAGTTGGGGAAGACTGGGATAAGGGACTTGTTGGCACAGCAGGTATGTTCCCTTAGTTTGCTTCTTCCTCCGCATATACACCCTTAGCTCACCTTCAACCTGAAGCCCACCACCTCTAGAATCAATCTCATCGATTTTCGTCTCGTTAGTTGATTCATCCCACATCACAGGACATGGCAATTCTCCCACTTGCATCACTCCATCATTACTACCACTCACTCTCTCTTGCCTCATATGAATAATATCACCTAGGAGTTTTGAATGAAAAGTGAATGATGTAGGTGTCTCAAAAGTTGGGGAAGACTGGGATAAGGGACTTGTTGGCACAGCAGGTATGTTCCCTTAGTTTGCTTCTTCCTCCGCATATACACCCTTAGCTCACCTTCAACCTGAATCCCACCACCTCTAGGGTCAATCTCATCAATTTTCGTCTCGTTAGTTGATTCATCCCACATCACAGGACATGGCATTTCTCCCACTTGCACACTTCATCATTACTACCACTCACTCTCTCTTGCCTCATATCTTTAGTGGTTGTTGAATCACTGAATGGTGACTTACACCTCTAAAATGTAATATGGTTCAAACTCTGAATATCACATCCATACTTACAAATAAATTATTTTCAATCAGACTCCAATAGACATAACCCTTCTGAGTAGCTAAATAACCCACAAACATACATTTCACAGCTCTGTGATAGAACTTCCCTACAGGTTGTATGTTGTCTTCCACAAAGCCTGCACATCCAAATACCTTCAAAGAAAGGATCTCACTATTATCTCCTTTCAACATCTGACAATGAAACTTCCACTCGAACACTCTTGAGGGTATCATGTTAATCAATTGAGCGGATGTCAACATTACTTGGCCCACAAGTGTTGTGACTTGTGAGACATTCATTGTCATCATCATGCTCCGAGCTAACTCTAGAAGATGTCGATTCTTCCTCTCCGCTACTCTATTTTGAGCTTGTGTGTATGAGCATGTGGTTTGGTGTTGTGTCCCTTGAGCTGACAGGTAGTCCCCAAATATTTTATTGATATATTTTCTCTCATTATCAGATCTCAGCAGTTTCACAACTGCACCATATTGGGTTTGGATCGCCTTGTGGATTTTTAAAGCAAGCAACCACCTTACTATTTTTTTTCATCAAGTTTATACAGGTAACACGAGAAAAACAATCAATAAAAGTAATAAAATACAGATAATTATTCATAGAACTATTAAGACAAGGTCCTCATACATCAAAAATGTACAAAATCAAACACCCCAGAGCTCCTATTTCCAGAAACTGACATAAGAGCTCCAACTGAGCTTGCCAAACTCACAAGCATCACACACCAGTTTCTTCTTATTTGTTTTTTCATACATAAATGAATACAACTGACTCAGTGAACAAAGACTAGCATGTCTCATACTTCTATGATGTAGCAATAACACATCATCAACGTCCCTACCAGATTCTCCTACTACAACACTTTCCACCATGGATGTCAAAGCCGAGTTTAACCCCTCTTGGTCCAAGTACCATAGTTCATTATGCCACGTTTCAGTCCTAAGCATCCAGCCCGTCCCTTTCTCTTGGAAGATCTCCTGAGATATATCAAAAGAAACAATGCATTTTAATTAAAGAATAATGTGACAAATAGATAAGAGGTTTACTGGAAAAGGAGCATGCAAAGTATTGGACAGTCATATGATTGGTACATCTTATAAGTCCTTTACCAACTACAGACTGAGTTGTACCATCAGCTAACACTGCTAGATGAGTATATGTAGAGAACTCTCCGACAGTACATGTCACATGATGAGAAATACCAGAATTTATGATCCATTCTAATGATTTTATGTTGGAAATAAATGCAAGAGTAAGCGTGTCACCAGTACCTTTGCTGAAGCGAGTTAGAGTGGCAATGTTACCATTTGATGTTGATGGATTTGAAACATCCTCAACTACATCTATTGCTTTTTCTCTCTCCCTCTTCAACAGCATCAGACAGCCATGATACTCACTAGTAAAGATTACACCCATTTCTCCTTCGTCCTCTGCTACAATCAGATTTGTCTGGTTGCCCCCTCTTTCGCCTTTCTGACCCTCACGACCTCCACCCTGTCCACACCCACTTGTATCTCTCACCTTCGGTGGCTTAGGACAGACCTTGCTCAGGTGGCCAACTTCACCACAGTTGTGGCACTGCGAGCCTCCCCCTGGAAACTTAGCGTACTAGGGCTCGCAGCAGCCAATGTGGATTGTGCACCCAAAAACCACTCTGATCATAGTGCAGCTTCATGTGACTCTCCTGTATCATCGCATCAATAGTCTCATCTAATGCAGGAATACTCGTCTTAGCTAGGAGAATCGATCTCCTCTGATCAAAGGTCAGGTTTACATGAGTTAGAAACTACAAGTCCTTATATATGCAAAGATCTCTCCATTATTACACCCTGGTTCATCACAACTCAACATAGGTAAGAAGTGATCAAGATCTTGCCACAGCCACCCCAAGTCTATAGAGTACTCTCGAATCGGTCTATTACCATGAATCACTGCCTCTACCTCACGCTGAACCTAAAACACCCTCATGTGGATCTCAGCACCAGCATAAATCTTCTTCAGCTTCGCCCAAATATCGCTCACCTTTCGAATGACATCCACTGATGAAACAATCAATGTAACCATCAAATTGAGTAGCCAGGTATAAAGCAAGGCATGTGTGGCCCTACAATCATACTTCTCAACACTGTCACTCTTTGGCTCGACCCCGTTAAGTATCCTTTTAGTATGTTCCCTACTAGAGCAGCCTCGATATAACATGACCAACTCAGATACATGATCGGTTTGTCGAGCTTCAAATCCACAGGAGGGAGATCTAGCTTCACCTGCATTGGAGCAAGTGTTTAGGTAGTGGCTCTCGTCGAGATGTTAGCTCCCTGTATAAGCCCGACCAAGACCTTTTAAACTTTGGGATCTATCTTATTCAAAAGTTTCAATTCTATACCTCTTGCACCATCCCCTTCTGTTGACATCCTCACAGAAAATTATCACAACTTTCCTCTGAACAAAAGAACAAAGCTTCTCTTTGTCTGTTACTTCCTGCCTAAAGCGCAAGTCAGCCACAGAACACTCCTGAAAACAACGTACACTGCTTTGATACTACAGTTGGATATAAGTGGATTTTCACAGTAAAACAAACTCTAGAAGCGAAGGTTGGGAGGTACAAAAAAGACTAAGGCCAAAAATGTACAGTCAGACGTATGAAATTGACTATGGTGAAACATTTGCACAGGTTGCAAAGATGAGCACAGTGAGGATATTGGCTTCTCTGGTTTCGCAGCANGTTGAGAGGTACAAAAAACGACTAAGGCCAAAAATGTACAGTCAGACGTATGAAATTGACTACGGTGAAACATTTGCACAGGTTGCAAAGATGAGCACAGTGAGGATATTGGCTTCTCTGGTTTCGCAGCAGATAACACTAACTCTAATCGCGTGACTGGATCGTGTCTGTGTCCCACGACGAAATCCTTGGTGCCTTCGCAGTTAGGAAATTGTAGCACGATGATCATGTTGCGCCCTCCCTACTCAATATCGCGTCCTCGCCACGATCTCTTAGTGCCTTCACAGTTAGCTCTACTCGCAAATGTAGCACAAGTTTGCACGCCCGTCATCGCAGTCNCAATTGTAGCACAATGATCCTGTTGCGCCCTCCCTACTCAATATCGCGTCCTCGCCACGATCTCTTAGTGCCTTCATAGTTAGCTCTACTCGCAAATGTAGCACAAGTTTGCACGCCCGTCATCGCAGTCCCAGGTAGCCACGCACGTCGTAGCCTTTCCCGTCTGGCTTCCCAACAAGATCTATCGCGATCAGGTCTACCGATCTCGTAGGTGCCACGATCCCGTCTGCTTTCCCAACGAGCTCTATCAAGGTTGTTACGTGAAAGAAACAAAGATCGAGTTAAGACCGATTAGCTACTAGGTCACGGCTCTAATACCATATGGAATTAGTTTGTGAAAAAACGCTCTCATTTCATTAACAAATGGGCTTATATAGAGTCTTACAACATTTACAANTCGTCTGGCTTCCCAACAAGATCTATCGCGATCAGGTCTACCGATCTCGTAGGTGCCACGATCTCGTCTGCTTTCCCAACAAGCTCTATCAAGGTTGTTACGCGAAAGAAACAAAGATCGAGTTAAGACTGATTAGCTACTAGGTTACGGCTCTAATACCATATGGAATTAGTTTGTGAAAAAATGCTCTCATTTCATTAACAAATGGGCTTATATAGAGTCTTACAACATTTACAAGTAAATCCCTAGAATTCTTCTATTTACAATATAACCCTACATTAGATAACAAATCTCAACAATAACAGCGTAGGCATTTGCTGCTAGGTTAGAACTCATATGTTTAGAGATTAAAAAAGCATAAAGCCCACAAAATCTTTTCAGCAATGAGGTTGACAAAAATTAAAATAAATAGTAAGCAAAGTAGAATATATGAGACTTAAAATCAAAATACGTAAACACGGGCACCGGGCTTGAAATGGTATAGAAGCATGTGTTATGGGCTGATAAATACTACAAAGAACAATTGAATGCAAAAAAAAAAAAAACAATTTCCACTACAAAAGTACTGGGATAATAAGGGTAACATGAAATAGAATGGTTAAATTGATTAATAGAACCAATCACAGCAACTAAAATTTGGTAATGCATTACTGACAAAAAAAAGTAAAAAATAACTTGGCTTAGAAAATTGTTTATTGACTTGAAGTATTAATAGAACATTAGGGTACAATGCTTCAAAATAAAATATAAATTGCAGGAAAAAATGAAAGATTGTATTCAAATCCAAATTTACACTAATATTATATAAGCAAACAAGCAAAATCACAAAATAAAAAACTCTACAAAGGTAAAAATTGATTATAGATATAAACCATCTTGATTTAGCAATTTTCAAATGATGCATCACGGATGATGAACAGTTTATTATTAAAAATTCCAGTGAAATGTTAATTCACAAAGGATTGGGATGTCACAGATATACCTGTGCAAAGTGAACGGAAATTCTCAGCAGTTTTTGGAACAACACCTGAAAAAAGCTGTTTCAAATAAAGATGTTCAAAAAAGAGATGTAAATAAAAGAATTGATGCAAAAATATCATGAAATCCAAATCGCAACAGTACCTCAATTACCAATCTCTCAGCTGGGTCACCAGCAACTGATATCTCCAAGAAAACAAGGGGGTTCCTCTTCACCATCTTTCTGATTCAAGCAATGCTCCTATGTTTTGAAATGCATCCAAATAAGACTAAATATAAACACTCAAAAAATAGCAAACTAAAACAAATAAAAAATACATACTCCAAACATAATTAAGAATGGATTATGCATCCCTTAATCTCCACCCCTCCATTCTATCATAATTAGCTCAATTATAATGTTATAAGGAATAAATGCACTGCGTAGCCCAATAAATTTCAGATCCTGAAAACTAATAATCATCGTCTAAAAAAGTAATCTCAAACCAAACACCCCTAAAACAGCAATAAATATAAGATGGGCAAGTTTAATGAACAATAGAGCACTCTATTGATCCAATGTGCATCGTATCAATAAAACTGAACACAAGCCCATTCTTTGAAAGAGCAAAGAGGAAAAGGACGTAGTTGTTTGGACGAAGCTATAGCTTGAAGAGCAATAAATTTGAAGAAACCCAATTTTGCATTGAGAATACGCTAGCACAAACCTAGAGAAGAACCAATGATCCAAGAGACAGAAAAGTACAACTAAAAAGGGTCACCGACAGAAGACCAAGAGGCTCATTTAACCAACTGGATATAGTAGTCCAAACCAAAGCCAAAGCCAACCGGACACATCATTCGAGCCTAAGTCCACAAGACGAAAGATGTCTGGATGGTTCAAGCCCGAATGTAAGTAATGACTCGACTCCTCAATACCATCAGTCATCTCACAAGCCCCAAAGGGTCTTTATTATGGACCGAGAAACAACCATGTCACAAGATATCAAAATCATCCCTCTTATTCCCCTTATTTGGGAGTCAGTTGTCTATCGGATTACTATGGTTCGCCCTCTGTATGATAGTGTAGCATTGCTCGGCCTACAGAAGTTCCTCACCAAGAATCAACGATGGACAGTTATACTAGAATAGCAGATTGGCAAAGCCAAGTAAATCGAGTCAGCCCCGCCAACCCAAACATCATCGAATGCCGACTGACAAATCTAACTCAGCACAGTCAAATGAGCAGGCCTTGTCGAACCAAGACCCACTTAGTTCAACCGACAGAGTCAGAGGGTAGATAAGTCATAGGCCCATACAATCTAAAATATCATATAATGGCCTCATTAAAGAATGGACAAACATGTAATATCTTGTACCCCCTTCCTTCTAATTAGGGGATCATTTTATAAAAAAATGGCTGATGAAAAATAAATTTTAACTTTCTGGTGNTCTCTGTATGATAGTGTAGCATTGCTCGGCCTACAGAAGTTCCTCACCAAGAATCAACGATGGACAGTTATACTAGAATAGCAGATTGGCAAAGCCAAGTAAATCGAGTCAGCCCCGCCAACCCAAACATCATCGAATGCCGACTGACAAATCCAACTCAGCACAGTCAAATGAGCAGGCCTTGTCGAACCAAGACCCACTTAGTTCAACCGACAGAGTCAGAGGGTAGACAAGTCATAAGCCCATACAATCTAAAATATCATATAATGGCCTCATTAAAGTATGGACAAACATGTAATATCTTGTACCCCTTCCTTCTAATTAGGGGATCATTTTATAAAAAAATGGCTGATGAAAAATAAATTTTAACTTTCTGGTGCATTTCTCTCTCTGCCTATCTCTCTAATGTCTTACACTCAAACGCTTGAGCAATTCACAGATCAGGATTCAACACCAATAAGATTCAGTACGAGAATCCTCGCCGTATACGAAGGACCGTGTACAAGCCCTGAGCCTACTTTCGAAAAACTAATTTAGAATACCAAAAAAGGAGGATCTGAAGCTCCGGCGTCGCCAAATTCAGAGATCGGCCCGTAGAGAAAACTGACGGAACAAAGAGAAAAACAAATCAACATAGGAAACATAGGTCGAAGGAATATCTGACCTGAAGTTCACTTCTGGAGGGAGAAATTAGGGTTATGCTCGGAATATGACTGGGAGTGAAGGGACGGTGAGATCGGAGAGAGCATAATTTTGTGCATTTACATCGATAGGAAAATTCGACGGTCTCGATTCCAGGTTATGTTACAATAAACCTATTCGTAGAAAGAAGAAAAACGCAATTTACATGTATGCCCACAACTCTTATTTATTTATATATCTAACATTGAGATTTACACACATAACACTTTTGTATTATAAGAATATAAATGAAAAGTTTTATTTTAAAAAAAAAATCGTCATGGTGATATTTTTATTGTTGTGCTAAAAATTTCAATGAAATAAATTTAATTATGAATGTTTTGATGGCAAATATGTAAATACACATGAATTGTGTGGTTATGCATGTAAATGCCTCAAAAAATTTTGTGATTGAGATATGCTATGTAGTTAAAATATGTTATTTAATTTGATATAAATTAGATAAATGATAACTTTTTTGTTTAATTTTACTAATTTATATTTTTGGAATATTTTTATATATGCCACCCAATTCTTATATATATATATATATATATATATAAAAGTTTGATGTATACATTTATCACACTTTTATTTTAAAAATTGAGGGCATTTTCCTAAATAGCACATAGTCGAGAGTATTTACATGCCTCACACCTAAACTTTCATATTTACACACTTAGCATTCAAATTTTTAAAATCATATAAAAAATAATGTAGTTATAACTTTT
>JXCR01141043.1:16557-34548 GCA_002079205.1 Phalaenopsis hybrid cultivar
TATATATATATATGTATGTATGTATGTATGTAAATATGAAAATTTAGATTTTAGAAATGTAAATATATCAGAACTGTGTGGCAGGGATGTAAATCCGAAATAAAATTATGTATAAATATTAAAAATAATTTATAAGGTGTATTTATATATTTTAATTGTTTTTAAATTTCTTAGAGTATGTTTGGGATAGCTGTGAATTAGTTGAATGGAAGTCTGAGGGGCCAATGTAGTTTTTTATTTTATTTTTAAGAAGTCAAAACCGTAGCTTTCTGGTAGCCATTGAACTTTGTTTGCTCAAGTTGTAAAATTCAGCTTTCCCACCACATCATCTTAAGAAAGCATGCTAAAGACAGCCTTGTCAAACGCAAAAGTGGTGCGATGCGAAGAGCACCTTATCCCTATCACCACCCAAAATGGCTCTTTAGTCTTATAGTTTTTGAGGGAAGGAAACTGAAATAACCTCTTAACCATTTCAATAATAATGTCTTGTGTTTAATTTTAGATTGGCTTTAATCCCACTTAAGAGATAAATGCTTGTTATTGTTGTTGTTATTATTGTTGTGATTGTCTTTAGTCCCAAATTCATTTTGAATGAACTAGAAAGATAGAATTTCGAAGGAAGAAAAATGAAGATCTAAAGCATAAATGAGAAAAAAAAGGCATGTACAAATATACCACTCACATCTTATGTATTTACATATCTAACAGTTGAATTTTACTTTTTACATTCATAGGAATTACAACTTTCAAATCACATAAAAAATATCACTATTTTATAATTTAAAAAGTGAATTGCAAATCTTCATGCCTAAGTAAGGTAGCATATATGTAAAAATTGAAGTTTAGATGTTAGATGCATGCATTCATAGGAAATGAGGGGTATGTATGCAAACTGCAAAAAAAAATGTTTTGGAAGAATATAAGTCTAGTTACGTGATATGAAAGATTTTGATGGTGTAATTGTAAAAAGTAAAATTTAGTGTGACAAATGTAGATACATAGGCATTGGGCGGTATGTATATAAATGCTGCTTTTAGCCATTTAAGTGGCACATTCACTAAGTTATACGCAACCCTTAAAGTGAAAAGCCTTATCCAAATTTATTAATTTATATGATCACATGTTAATCATTTTGTTGTGAGTGCCAAGTTTAATATTGATTAAATTTCTTGGCAATCTTTAATTATCTCAATTTCATCACTCTAAGCCAAATATCAACCTAAGTTCATAACTAACTTTTGCAAGTGATTCTAAATTGTAGAGATGTTAACAAATTTTACTCCTAACTTTTTGAATTTGCTTGAAATGGATTATAGCTAGAGAATTTGTTAGTGAGATATGTTTGAAATTGGAGAAGGCTTAGAGATTGAAAAAACTCGAAAGCTCCACTCGATGGTAACATCATTGACTCCCAATTATCGCCTCTTAACTATTGTCACCTAACTATCATCTCTGCATTGACATTGTCTAATGATTATTCATGGACATGTGTTGCTCAACAATCATGGCTTGATAGCCATCATCGCTCTCCACTACTTTTATAATCACTATTACAATCATAGGAGATAATCAATTTTTCACAACTTTATAATCATATATTCTCAAATTATCTGAAATGACAATTTTNATTATCGTCTCTTAACTATCGTCACCTATCATCTTTGCATTGAAATTGTCTAATGATTATTTATGGACATGTGTTGCTCAACAATCATGACTTGATAACCCTCATCGCTCTCCATTACTTTTATAATCACTATTATAATCATAGGAGATAATCAATTTTTCACAACTTTATAATCATATATTCTCAAATTATCTGAAATGACAATTTTTATAACCTAATGTACATAGTGAATTATTTAACTGAGCCAAGCCCCGTAAAGTTTTTTTTCTTAGTTTTTCACATAAATCTTGTGATTATTTTCATAACATTTTCATTTATCCATATATATGTTAAATATTAATATGATGTTAACATGACAAACTCACATACCAACTCTAGCATATATTAGATTCAAAAAGGTATTAAGAAAATCTAGTAATCTTTTTAGTGCTTTGGACTTCAATATAATCAAATTTACTTGTTTTCCACTCTAGTAGCTTATAAATAAGTCATGTAATATATAAAATTATAGTGATTAAAAATTATTTCTTTACTTTCTTGTGTGACTGGATGTTGCAACCCCAAGATCAATGAAGGCTTCATCTTCCACCACTCCACATCTCATTCATTCCTCTCAATAATTCTTAAATAGGATGAAGGAAATTCATATCCCTTACCCTCTCAAATTCTTGATATGTTGCTTGTACTCCTCTTCTATTTGAAATTTATGTTGGTGGGTGAGGGTTGGGCGTGAGGTTGAATAAGAAAGTAAGCCTCATTGAAAAGAACATGGTGTGATATGATTATGATCTCTTGTTAAATATCATAGCATCGATAGCCCTTGTGACGGTGACTGTAACCCAAAAAGACACAATGGGGCTTTGGGATGAAATTTGGTGTTCATAGAAGGTGGATGCCATGGGAAGCATGCACAACCAACACCTCCCCCTCACCCATTATGCATGCTTTACCATCCCCCTATTCCACATCTTTCACGCAGAACCCATCCCATGATTACTCACTCCCAAACTGGGAAGATCAAACCTTTCAAAATATTCTTCCTTTTACATAACACAACTTCTAACTCGACCATCACACTGAAACNAAACATGGTGTGATATGATTGTGATCTCTTGTTAAATATCATAACATCGATAGCCCTTGTGACGGTGACTGTAACCCAAAAAGACACAATGGGGCTTTGGGATTAAATTTGGTGTTCATAGAAGGTGGATGCCATGGAAAGCATGCACACAACTGACACCTCCCCCTCACCCATTACGCATGCTTTACCATCCCCCTATTCCACATCTTTCACCCAGAACCCATCCCATGATTACTCACTCCCAAACTAGGAAGATCAAACCTTTCAAAATATTCTTCCTTTTACATAACACAACTTCTAACTCGACCATCACACTGAAACAAGCCATGCAAAACTCCACTTGAGTAAAACAATGTCGGGTGAATTTTTAGCACTTTAACAACAAGGTACTTTGATTGTTATTCCTCCAAGCTCAAATCAAAATATTATAGGATGTAAATGACTTTCCAGATCAAGCATGATACATAAGGAACCATTGCTTGTCATAAAGCAGGACTGGTGGCTCAAGGTTTCAAGCAACAACCAGATATAAATTTTCATGAAACTTTTAAACCTGTTGCAAAATTTTCAACCATTAAAATGGAACATACAACAATTAGATGTCTCAAATGCATTTATGTATGGGAAGCTTGAAGAAGTTATATACATGTCACAACCTACTAGATTCAAAGAGAAAAACCATCCACAATATGTATGTAATTAAATAAAGCCTTTTACGATCTCAAAAAAACACCATGTTAGTGGTATTCAACCTTCTGCAACTTTCTATGCACTCAAAAATTTTAATTAAACACTTTTGATCACTTATTACCTTTTTACAATCAAGACAAAAATCACATTTAATTATTTATTTATGTTGATGACATTCTAATTACAGGAAACTCACCAATTGAAATATTTAACTTGATACAAAATTTAGGAGCACAATTTAACCTAAATTAACTTGGTCATCTATCCCAGTTCCTAGGTTTGCAAAAAGATAAAACTGTTAACGATTATTTTTTACATCAAACAAAATGTTTGTCTGATTTTCCAACCAAAGCAGGAATGATGCAATCCAAATCAGTTTTGAAGCCACTATCACTTCAACCTTTTAAACTTTCCATTCCCACTTCACCTCTCCTAGATCTACATTACTAAAGAAAATTGATTGGAGCTCTACAATATCTTACTGTAACCATACTCAGCATCACTTTTAATGTAAAATTTTTAAGCCAATATCTATGTGAACCAAATACCGCTCACTTTCAACTACTTAAAAGATTATTACACGATCCCAAAGACACACCCAACCATAAGTTATTTATTATTATAGAATCACTTTCTCTGTTTGCATATGTAGATGCAGATTGGGCAAGTGACAACCAAGATATAAAATCCACTACATGTTACTGCATTTATCTCATTTCCCCTTTATTGCGTGTTCATCCAAGAAACAAAATACTATTGATTGGTGTTCCACATAAGCAAAATGTCATGCTTTGATAACCAATACAACTGAAATCTTATGGCTCAATTGACTATTATAAGAACTTATAAGGCTCTCATCAACTCCTGTCAACCTCTACAGCGACAATACCTCTGCAATTGCGCTTGCTCACAATTCTATTTTCCATACCAAAACAAAGCCTATGGAAGTTTATTACCAAGGGATCACATAAAGCTAAAATACTTCATGATACACCATATTATGATGCAAGACAAACTGGTCGACACTCTCACTAAAGCCCTAAATTCCATAAGACATCTTGAGCTCACTACCAAGTTAACCATCGAATCTCCTGATGCTTAATTGTAACCTATCTATAGTTTTATGAAGGTTCTTTAAAAGAATTTCATTCCAAAGCCATCCGCACAGCATTTGGCTTCTCGCGTCTCACCATTTGCCTTGCCGCTCTAACTATTACAGAGTATATCAGGGTTCACAATACACGAAAATTGTAAATAAGCGTCACAAATATTTATGACGCAAAATTAGCAACCGATTAACATCGATTAACATCGTCTCTTGGTTCCACCTCGAGATGAAATGACGGGTGCGAGTTACGTTGAGTGGAAGTCACTAATCAAATGCTATAGCGTTGGATTAGTGTCGACTATGTCCTTCGCTAAAGCGGACAAGCTCTAAAATAGGGCTCCTGCGAACCACGACTCTTACGTACAATCATCTCCTTCGACTTCTTTTCATTGTCTCCATCACCTCTTAAGCTTCTTCACTGAAACCAGCTCTGATTCACCGCTCCAACCTCGTCTAAGCTAAGAATCTTTTTTCACCACTCCAAACTCTAATAAAGAGTCATCCATATGCCCGATTTCAACAAACTTATAGTCAAACTAACTAGTGTGATGAGACGGGCTCAGTGATATAAAATTTGGTCCAATCAGAGTCAAATCAAGCCTAGATCAACCCATTAAACCACCTTTAAAAGCTTTTAAAGCATATTTGTGAGGACAAATGAAGGTCAAATTTGACGAGCTTATAGTCAAATCGAACGTCTCGACGAGACAAATCCAACGAGCTTAAAATCACTCAATTCCAACATTATTAATACACTTAAATGTCAATCAAATGTTGTCTAATCGAAAGAAGTTTTATGAACTATTCAATCAAAGTGGTTCATATTCGTACATTAATATTACTCAGAACTTTATAAATAGAGTTACACCCCTCTCAAGAGTGGGNTCTAGCATATATTAGATTCAAAAAGGTATTAAAAAAATCAAGTATTTTTTTTTTAGTGTTTTGGACTTCAATATAATCAAATTTACTAGTTGTCCACTCTAGTGGTTTATAAATAAGTCATGTAATATATAAAATTATAGTGATTAAAAATTATTTCTTTACTTTCTTGTGTGTTTCTTCCTCCTGTCCTACTTTGATAAAGTATTAGAGCAGCTGACTGTTGCAGCCCCAAGATCAATGAAGGCTTCATCTTCCACCACCCCACATCTCATTCATTCCGCTCAACAATTCTTAAATAGGATGAAGGAAATTCATATCCCTTACCCTCTCAAATTCTTGATATGTTGCTTGTACTCCTCGTCTATTTGAAATTTACGTTGGTGGGTGAGGGTTGGGTGTGAGGTTGAACAGGGAAGTAAGCCTCATTGAAAAGAACATGGTGTGATATGATTATGAACTCCCGTTAAATATCATAGCATTGATAGCCTTTGTGACGGTGACTATAACCCAAAAAGACACAAAGGGGCTTTGCGATGAAATATGGTGTTCATAGAAGGTGGATGCCATGGGAAGCATGCACAACCGACACCTCCCCCTCACCCATTACGCATGCTTTACCATCCCCCTATTCCACATCTTTCACCCAGAACCCATCCCATGATTACTCACTCCCAAACTGGGAAGATCAAACCTTTCCAAATATTCTTCCTTTTACATAACACAACTTTTGACTCGACCATCACACTGAAACAAGCCATGCAAAACTCCACATAAGTAAAACAATGTCGGGTGAATTTTTAGCACTTAAACAACAAGGTAGTTTGGCCGTTATTCCTCCAAACTCAAATCAAAATATTCTAGGATGTAAATGACTCTCCAAATCAAGTATGATACATAAGGAACCATTGCTTTTCATAAAGCAGGACTGGTGGCTCAAGGTTTCAAGCAACAACCAACTTATAGATTTTCATGAAACTTTTAGCTCTGTTGCTAAATTTTCAACCATTAAAATGGAACATACAACAATTAGATGTCTCAAATGCATTTCTGTATGGGAAGCTTGAAGTCGTTATATACATGTCACAACCTACTAGATTCAAAGAGAAAAATCATCCACAATATGTATGTAATTAAATAAAGCCTTTTACGATCTCAAAAAAACACCATGTTAGTGGTATTCAACCTTCTGCAACTTTCTATGCACTCAAAAGTTTTAATTAAACACTTTTGATCACTTATTACCTCTTTACAATCTAGACAAAACTCACATTTAATTATTTATTTATGTTGATGACATTCTAATTACAAGAAACTCACCAATTGAAATATTTAACTTGATACAAAAGTTAGGAGCACAATTTAACCTAAAACAACTTGGTCATCTATCTCAATTCATAGGTTTGCAAAAAGACAAAACTATTAACGATTATTGTTTACATCAAACAAAATGTTTGTCTGATTTGCTAACCAAAGCTGGAATGATGCAATCCAAATCAGTTTTGAAGCCACTACACTTCAACCTTTTAAACTCTCCATTCCCACTTCACCTCTCCTAGATCCACATTACTATAGAAAACCGATTGAAGCTCTACAATATCTTACTGTAACAATACCCAGCATCACTTTTAATGTAAAATTTTTAAGCCAATATATATGTGAACCAAATACCGCTCACTTTCAACTACTTAAAAGATTATTACACCATCTCAAAGGCACACCCAATCATAAGTTATTTATTATTATAGAATCACTTTCTCTGTTTGCATATGTCGATGCAGATTGGGCAAGTGACAACCAAGATATAAAATCCACTACATGTTACTGCATTTATCTCATCTCCACCCTTATTTCGTGGTCATCCAAGAAACAAAATACTATTGCTCGGTCTTCCACAGAAGCAAAATGTCATGCTCCGACCACCAATACAACTGAAATCTTATGGCTCAATTGACTACTATAAGAACTTATAAGGCTCTCATCATCTCCTGTCAACCTCTACAGCGACAATACCTCCGCTATCGCGCTTGCTCACAATCCTATTTTCCATGCCAGAACAAAGCATATGGAAGTTTTTTACCACTTCATAAGGGATCACATAAAGCTAAAACACTTCATGCTACACCATATTGTGATGCAAGACCAACCGGTCGACACTCTCACTAAAGCCCTAAATTCCAAAAGACACCTTGAGCTCACTACCAATTTAACCATCAAATCTCCTGATGCTTAATTGTAACCTATATATAGTTTTATAAAGGTTTTTTTAAAGAATTTAATTCCAAAGCCATCCTCACAGCCTTTGGCTTCTCCCGTCTCACCAATTGCCTTGTCGCTCTAACTATTACAGAGTATATCAGGGTTCACATTACACGAAAACTGTAAATAAGTGTCAGAAATATTTCTGACGCAAAATTAGCAACCGATTAGCATCAATTAGCGTCGTCTCTTGGTTCCACCTCGAGATGAAACGACGGGAGCGAGTTACGTCGAGTGCAAGTCACTAATCAAACACTATAGTGTTGGATTAGCGCCGACTATGTCCAATGCTAAAGCGGACGAGCTATAAAATAGGACTTCTGCGAACCACGACTCTTACGCACCAGCATCTCCTTTGGCTTCCTTTTGTTGTCTCCATCACCTCCTAAGCTTCTTCAGTAAAACCAGCTCTGATTCACCGATCCAACTTCGTCTAAGCTGAGAATCTTCTTTCACCACTTCAAACTCTAATAAAGAGTCATCCAGATGTCTGATTTCAACAAACTTATAGTCAAACTAACTAGTGTGATGAGACAGGCCCAATGGTATAAAATTTGGTCCAATCAGAGTCAAATCAAGCTCAGATCAAATCATTAAACCACTTTTGAAAGCTTTTAGAGCATATTTGTGAGGGAAAATGACGGTCGAATCTGACAAGCTTATAGTCAAATCGAGCGTCTCGATGAGACAAATCCAACGAGCTTAAAATCACCCAATTCCAACATTGTTAAGACACTTAAATGTCAATCAAATGTTGTCTAATCGAATGAAGTTTTATGGACTATTCAATCAAAATGGTTCATATTTGTACATTAATAGTACTTAGAACTTTATAAATAGAGCCACACCCCTCTCAAGAGTGAAGGGCGGGGGGTGTTTAGACTTGAGGAAGAGCTTGAAGCTTTAAGAATGAGCTAAAGTCCAACGTCACTTCGCCGCCACCCACTCCTTGCAATGAAGTATTGTGCGAAATGAAATTGATGTCGCGGAGTCACGAAGCAACTTGCAAAGCGACGCATCATTCCGAACAACAGGATGCCACCCAAAAAAATGGTACAACAATGCATCATGAAGATGGTGTAATGTAACGTCCCGCGTACACTCATGTAGCTCTCTACTCATCCCCAAGGCCTATAGACATCATTACAGCTCACCACTACGGTCCATGTGGCAACAACAGTTTATGTGGTTCCCAGCTCCTACAGCTCCCAAGCAGTTGTTCGAGACAGAAGAAAGAGAACTCTAATTTGTCATCATGCATAACATTATTTATTAACAACATGACAATCCACACCAGCCAGCTTTTCAGCAATGTGTCTGCTCAGACTCTGTACTATACGACCTATAAGCTAGTTTTATATTTTTCATTCTTTATATCCCTACCCCTATGCATGTACATAAACTCCATAACATATAAATAATATATATATATATATNAACTAGTCAATCAATTAATTCATCGCTTACCCAAGAAGTTTAGTTATTTTTTCCCATATGGAGAAATAGGGAACGCAAAAATAAAAACTGAATTTCATAAGAAAATTTTAGTGCAGTTTTAACTTATTATATTGTGCGACATTAGCTAGAAGACAAACATGAAATGAAGNCAAGCCAACAGTCTCCAAAGCATCAATCAATTAATTGATCGCTTACCCAAGAAGTTTAGCTATTTTTTTCCCTTACGGAGAAATAGGGAACGTAAAAACAAAAACCGAATTTCATAATGGTTAAAAATTCTAACTTCAATAGTATTTTTACTAAGAAAATTTTAGTGCAGTTTTAACTTATTATATTGTGCGACATTAGCTAGAAGACAAACATGAAATGAAGAGAATATATCGCCAACATTATTTTTTAATAATATGTAACAAAGATAATAAAAGAAATATATTACCTTAATTATATTAATAACACTTTTCTTCTTATTAGATTTGCTTGGCCCTACCAAAGAATAAAAACAGCTAATGGCATCTATGCCAATTAGTAACTAAATATGCTTGCTTTTATGTAATATAATATTTTGTGATTTAAAAATATAAATGTGTATATATTTCTACTGAAAATAAAATATTCAAAACTTTTAGATATTATTTTTAAATTCAAATTCATTTATTTTTGAAAAATAAAGAGAAAAATGCAGTAAAAATACAATAAATAAAAATAAAAGTAAAATTAATCCTAAACTAACTTTTCAGATTCTAATTTTATATTACGAAGAGAGTCCGTTTGGGGCCGCTTAGTTGGTGCGGTAGAGTTTTGAAAACGCACCTACTTTGTTTGAGTAAATTGCGTTTGACAGTTTATGCGTTTTTAAAACGCTGAAAACAGTGATTTCACACCGCACCTATCTAGGATAGGTGACAACTTTCTAGCAGCGGTCTGACATTTCTAAAAAAATAAAAATTTGTATTAGCTACCAAATATAGCTTATCAACATATTATTTTTAATTAGTTTATCAGCTAAAGTTGCCCCAAACAAACCTAAGTCTCCAATTTATTTGTCAAATCAAGCAAAAAAATGAGTGCTTGATGACAGGAATAAATCACGCCTACTCAATGTAATGATTAGGCTAATCTGTACACATATTTCATAATATTGCTGACAAATCATTAAATTAAGACAAATAATAATTAATTAATCACGTAACATTAAAATAATATCATTTCATGCTTATGCAATCAATATCTTATTTATACGCATGCACCAGGAAATGATTATAAGCTAGGTGTTTTTTTATCAAACACGCATGCTTTGGCCTACCATTTGTACTAGCCAAATAAGGCCTTTTTGAAATAAAAAAATAAAAAAAATAAAAAAAAGGATAAATAGGAAAAATATATGTATGGGGAAAGGCATTATTATGATAATTAACTTGTCCCATTCTAATTATACAAAGTAGTTTTTTTTTTGTTTTCCATCCATTAATTTGCAGCATTTTCAAAGATATATTAAGAAATACTATCTTAATTTATTGGTGTTCCACTTTTCTTCTATTTTAATAATTAATAATGATGTTTATATGAGTACAATTAGCTTGTTTAAGACCGCTAATAATCTTAATGGAAATTGAACAAAATACTCGGATCTCATGTATGCCAAATCGTCGAAGAAATCTAATTGGAAGGGTACATGAATCCATAAAGTAGCAAAAAATGGGTTACCGACCTTCCACGCCTGATGCGGCCTGTGTGAAAAAATTATTGCTTCAGAGGTCATGATGCAGTTTTGCATCAGAACTCCAATTAAGGTTTGTCACGTGTACATGTATGCCCACCCACATATTAAATTATTTTTTTTACTAACGTGGGTCTGCCTGTACATATGACATACCCTGATCGGAGTACCCAATGCAAAACTGCATCAAGACTCCTAATGTAAAAAATTTTCTTGTGTGTGTGAGCAAGGGAGAGAGAGAGAGATAGACTCAGGACCATGAACCTATTTATAGCTGAGCGTATATATTTTATTTTAGCTCATCATTAAAAATAAAATAAATATATGGTCTCTACATAAGATTAATTCCAAACAAATATTACAATATTAAGATGCCACCAAAGTTAGGGGATCACTTTTATTTTTCATTTTTTGCTTTTATTTTTTAGTTTATTTTGTTTTTGTTTTAAAATAAAGCAAAAATAAACTTGAAAACACATAATTTTTCTATTTTTATACATAAAAATAAAAATAAGAAAATACAATCTATGTGAGAAATAATAAAGTCATTTATGTGATATTAAATCTTTGGGTGATATGAATATAAAAATTAAATTTTAGGTGTTAGTTATATAAATACATAAGAAATAGGCGGTATGTATGTAAATGTCCCTTTTATTTTTATGTTTCATTTTTTCTAAGATATCCTAAAAACTTTTTTGCTCAAGAAAGTAAAAAAATAGATAGAAAAACAACAAACAAATGAGGTCTTTGTTTTGTTTTCTATTTTTTAAAAAACAAAAAACAAAAGTGATCTCAAACAATCCCAAAATATTAAATCTTTATTTTATCACAAATTTAATGGGCATAAAAATATTAAGATAACACCATACTTAATATANTCAATTAATTCATCGCTTACCCAAGAAGTTTAGCTATTTTTTCCCTTATGGAGAAATAGGGAACGTAAAAACAAAAACCGAATTTCATAATTGTTAAAAATTCTAACTTCAAAAGTATTTTTACTAAGAAAATTTTAGTGCTGTTTTAACTTATTATATTGTGCGACATTAGCTAGAAGACAAACATGAAATGAAGAGAATATATCGCCAACATTATTTTTTAATAATATGTAACAAAGATAATTAAAGAAATATATTACCTTAATTATATTAATAACACTTTTCTTCTAATTAGATTTTGCTTGGCCCTACCAAAGAATAAAAACAGCTAATGGCATCTATGCCAATTAGTAACTAAATATGCTTGCTTTTATACAATATAATATTTTGTGATTTAAAAATATAAATGTATGTATTATTATTAACATTTTGGAAAAGTGATTTTGCTTTTGAGTTCTAGTGCAAAAAAAAATAAAAATTTATATTAACTACCAAACATAGCTTACCAACATATTATTTTTAATCAGCTTATGAGCAAATTATTCAATAAGTTAAATCTGCCCCAAACATAACCTAATTCTCCAATTTATTTGTCAAATCAAGCAAACAAATGAGTGCTTGATGACAGGAATAAATCACGCCTACTTAATGTAATGATTAGACTAATCTGTACACATATTTCATAATATTGCTGACAAATCATTTAATTAAGACAAATAATAATTCATTAATCTCGTAACATTAAAATAATATCATCTCATGCTTATGCAATCAATATCTTATACGCATGCACCTGGAAATGATTATAAGCTAGTTGTTTTTTTATCAAACACGCATGCTTTGGCCTACCATTTGTACTAGCCAATAAGGCCTTTCTGAAATTTAAAAAAAAAAAAAAAAAAGGATAAACAGGAAAAATATACGTATGGGGAAAGGCATTATTATGATAATTAACTTGTGCCATTCTAATTATACAAAGTAGTTTTTTTGTTTTCCATCCATTAATTTGCAGCATTTACAAAGATATATTAAGAAATACTATCTTAATTTATTGGTGTTCCACTTTTCTTTTATTTTAATAATTAATAATGATGTTTATATGAATACAATTAGCTTGTTTAAGACCGCTAATAATCTTAATGGAAATTCAACAAAATACTCGAATCTCATGTATGTCAAATCATCGAAGAAATCTAATTGGAAGCGTACCTGAATCCATGAAGTAGCAAAAAATGGGTTACCGATCTTCCACGTCTAATGCGGCCTGTGTGAAAAAATTATTGCATCAGAGGTCATGATGCAATTTTGCATTAGAAATCCAATTAAGGTCTGTCATGTGTACAGACATGCCCACCCATGTCTTAAATTATTTTTTTTACTAACGTGGGTCTGTCTGTACACATGACAGACCCTGATCGGAGTACCTAAAGCAAAATTGCATCAAAACTCCTAATGCAATAATTTTTCTTGTGTGTGTGTGAGCGAGGGAGGGAGAGAGAGAGAGAGAGAGAGACTCGGGACAATGAACCTATTTATAGTTGAGCGTATATATTTTATTTTAGCTCATCATTAAAAATAAAATAAATATATGGTCTCTACATAAGATTAATTCCAAACAAATATTACAATATTAAGATGCCACATAAGTTAGGGGATCACTTTTGTTTTTTATTTTTTGCTTTTATTTTTAGTTTATTTTGTTTTTGTTTTAAAATAAAGCAAAAATAAACTTGAAAACACATATTTTTTCTATTTTTATACATAAAAATAAAAATAAGAAAATATAATCTATGTGAGAAATAATAAAGTCATTTATGTGATATTAAATCTTTGGGGGATATGAATATAAAAATTAAATTTTAGATGTTAGTTATATAAATACATAAGAAATAGTCGGTATATATGTAGATGTCCCATTTATTTTTATGTTTCATTTTTTCTAAGATATCCTAAAAACATTTTTGTTCAAGAAGTAAAAAAAACAGATAGAAAAACAACAAACAAATGAGGTCTTTGTTTTGTTTTCTATCTTTTAAAAACAAAAAACAAAAGTTATCTCAAACAATCCCTAAATATTAAATCTTTATTTTATCACAAATTTAATGGGCATAAAAATATTAAGATAACACCATACTTAATATATACTAAAAATGAAACTTACTAACATGATAATCAAGAAACTGAAATTGCAAATTATACAATTACAATTGAAGCTCAGCGCTGCTAATTTTTCCTGCAACAATCTGCAAAACACTATCTGACAAATGCTTTAAAAGAAACAATAAAATATGCACAAAACATCTTTAATATAAATTAAAATAGTATGCAAATAGGCATAATGTTTTAGGCTAATTTAACAATGCCCATAAATTAAAATACGATGCAAATAGACATAATGATTTCGGCAAAATTTCTTCACGAAACTTAAGGTTATTCAACTTTTGCCTCCAACGTATTTATAGTTGAATTGAGCTTCTTAATAAGATGAACTTGCATAAATTAAAAGTGGTTTGATCCGAGTCTATATAGGCAATAACTTTTGAGTCTTATATGCTTACAGTCAAATCGAAAGAATAGTTTATGATTCGAGAAATTAATATGTTTAGTCATGTGATCAGTGTTTTAGATTTCGATTAGATTTGCTAAAATGACACTTTTAAAAAAACTGAAAATAAAATTCTATTCTTTACATGAAATGAAGTTGTAATTGAATTTAGATAGAGCTTAGATAGTCTTAGATTCTTGGAATTTTACCAGAGGTTCGACCCTAATAACCACTACTTTCTGTGGTTGTAGTTTAACCACAATGTTTGATTATCACTATTTGACAATAGCCACGTAATGTCACAGTACATTTACATGTGTACGATTATTGTCACTCGACAACTATTGTAAAACTAAGGTCATTTGACTAGAATTGTGCTAACATCAGCCACCAACCACTATTATCTAATTGTCATTTTTTGACTGTTGTAACCCGACTAATATTGTTTAAGGAATATTGTTATCTCTCCACTACTTCTAGCTTTATTATAATTATATGAGATCTAACTTGAGTGCATTGATTTGTTATCCCATCTTCTCCCTTTGAGAGAAAAAGTAATGCTCTTCAGATTTACTTACATCATATTAATTTGAATCAAGCATCATAATTATTTTATTTTTCAAAATCTTGATGTAAAAATGTCTCCATTGCCATAAAACTTCTTACATGCAGTGATGCGAAATATTCACAGTAATTAAAAAAGCATGATAGCTAATAAACATAACTAACTGATAAAATAAAAAAAAATGCCTGCCAAATTAATGATGCAAGGCCATAAATTAGACAACAAATAGAAATATTTCATTTCACAAGAGACCTAGAGGTCTTCTTTGTAGAAAAAAAAGTAAGGAATAATGATTAAGGAAATGATCTAGAAATTAATGAGAATAAAACATACAGGAAGAAAATATGTGTTTTTTGTCCTCAAATATGTAGCAAATTTGTTGGAAACAAGATGAATGATATATCCCAAGGTGCTAGGTTTGAATATTCACCATGCCTTGAGAGGGAAATGAGGCCACTGGTGTGCAAAATTTGTGGAGAAGTTAGTAGAGAGTATTCTCTCTAATTAGGAAACCCAGATTCAAAGCAAACTCTAATCACTAATTTCTAATATAGTTGCTTTTATTGAATCTGAAGGACACATTAAAACAACTTATAATTTAGTTAACAATAAGGCTAAACCTCAAATTTGACATTACACTTGTATTAATTTGGTGTCATACAACTATGTATAAAAATGTGTATTTATTTTTAAAAAGATAATGATGGTAATATTTTTGATATGATATCAAGTGCATGAGTGATATCTATGTAAATATGAGCGTTTAGTGGTTAGAAGGATAAATATATAAGAATTGTGTGGTCCCAATAAAATAAATAAGTAGACAAAAAAATGTAGTTGCCAACANCGGCTAATTTAACAATGCCCATAAATTAAAATACGATGCAAATAGACATAATGTTTTCGACAAATTTTCTTCATGAAACTTAAGATTATTCAACTTTTGCCTCCAACGTATTTATAGTTGAATTGAACTTCTTAATAAGATGAACTCGCATAAATTAAAAGTGGTTTGATCCGAGTCTGCATAGGCAATAACCTTTTAGTCTTATATGCTTACAGTCAAATTGAAAGAATAGTTTATGATTAGAGAAATTAATATGTTTAGTCATGTGAACAGTGCATTAGATTTTGATTAGATTTGATAAAATGTCACTTTAAAATAAACTAAAATTAAAATTCTATTCTTTACATGAAATGAAGCTGTAATTGAGTTTACATAGAGCTTAAATAGTCTTAGATTCTTAGAATTGTACCAGAAGTTCGACCCTAACAACCACTACTTTCTGTGGTTGTAGTTTAATCACAATGTCTGATTATCACTATTTGACAGTAGCCACGTAATGTCACAATACATTCACATGTGTACGATTATTGTAACTCGACAACTATCGTAAAACTAAGGTCATTTGACTATAATTGTGCTATCAACAGCCACGAACCACTATTATCTAATTGTCATTTTTTGACTGTTGTAACCCGACTAATTGTTTAAGGATCATTGTTATCTCTCCACTACTTCTAGCTTTATTATAATTATATGAGATCTAGTTTGAGTGCATTGATTTGTTATCCCATCTTCTCCCTTAGAGAGAAAACGAAATGCTCTTCAGATTTACTTACATCATATATTAACTTGAATCAAGCATCATAATTATTTTATTTTTCAAAATCTTGATGTAAAAATGTAGCATCTCCCTCTGCCTCCACTCCATTGCCATAAAACTTCTTGCATGCAGTGATGCTAAATATTCACAGTAATTAAAAAAGCATGATAGCTAATAAACATATCTAATTGATAAAATCAAAAAAATGCCTGCCAAATTATTATCATAAGGAAAAATGCACATTCAACTCCTAAATTAGACAACAAATAGAAATATTTCATTTCACAAGTCTTCTTTGTAGAAAAAAAAGTAAGGAATAATGATTAAGGAAATGATCTAGAAATTAATGAGAATAAAACANAAGGAAAAATTCACATTAAACTCCTAAATTAGACAACAAATAGAAATATTTCATTTCACAAGCTTCTCTGTAGAAAAAAAAGTAAGGAATAATGATTAAGGAAATGATCTAGAAATTAATGAGAATAAAACATACAGGAAGAAAATATGTGTTTTTTGTCCTCAAATATGTAGCAAATTTGTTGGAAACAAGATGAATGATATATCCCAAGGTGCTAGGTTTGAATATTCACCATGCCTTGAGAGGGAAATGAGGCCACTGCCAAGTTATTGAATTTGAAGGACACATTAAAAGACCAACTTATAATTTAGTTAACACTAAGGCTAAACCTCAAAATTGACATTACACTTGTATTAATTTGGTGTCATACAACTATGCATAAAAAATGTGTATTTATTTTTAAAAAGATAATGATGGTTATATTTTTGATATGATATTAAGTGCATGAGTTATATATATGTAAATATGAGCGTTTAGTTGTTAAAAGGATAAATATATAAGAATTATGTGGTCCCAATAAAATAAATAAGTAGACAAAAAAATGTAGTTGCCAACACCATCATTAAAATAAGATGGTACTATAATATAATATAAAGATAAAAGTTCATAATGCATAAGTAACCAAATATTTAATTTATTAGGATTGATAGCCTGAAAATAAAAATAGTTTTTGAGAAAAATTTCAACCATCAAATATAAGCTGTTTATGATCAGATTGAGCTAATCAATAGAATAATTATGTCATCCCATTGTCATGATGATTAATTATATACAATTGGAATCCATTTGGACAATCAAGGTTTGACATGGTAATTAAGCCTGGAATTAACTAACCTAAAAAAATTAATTAAAAAATAATGGAAATAATTAAGGATAATCTTGTTCATAAGAACTGGTTCCTGAATTGCAAGAAGCAGCCAACTCCCCAAAGGAAACTTAGACAAGCCTTTTAGGGAAAATTAGTTCATTCACGGAAATATAGAGATAGAGAGAGAAGGAGTTATAATTAGCCTTTCTCATTAATTGGAGATATGGTGAGATACTTACGTACATAATTATCATTTTTAAATATGAGAGCCCATTTGTAACGTAACGCTAAAGTTATGGCTATCAAATCATAATGGATGGAGATAAATCTAATTATAATTTGCAAATTTGAACTTTTAAATTAGTTATAAGATTAGTGTTCGTTCTATCAATTGTGCCA